>CM055900.1:74374604-74504604 GCA_029582155.1 Panopea generosa
TATTTTGACTGCGTTTCGGCACTTTTCATATTCTGATCGGTCTTTATATTTGCGTTAAGAATATTTATTATAGTGTCACACAAGCAAATGATATATAATCAACATTCATGCTAACTTGTACAAACAAAAACCAGTTAATCAATGTTTTGATTATTAAGGTTGATTTTCGATAGAATTTTCATCTTGTATACTATCTTTGGCAATGGGCATCATAAATGCAAAATAGCAATATTTTCTCTTTCTCTAATATCTACTCAGTGTTGTACATCTTTGATGCTAACAGAACCAGTTAATTTGTATAAGCTACAGGCATATGTTTTACAAGTTTTGATTTGAGAGGATTATACAAATTTACTAGTCTACGTTCGTAGTTTAAGGGATAATGGTGAGTTTGTATATAACTAGCGCACGTGCACATGTGATATATTGGAAATAAGGAGATTATTTGGCAAGGGGTATTGCCTCTGTTACCACCTAGTCCTGTACTGCGTCTTTAATGTTTCCTCATAGTGTTGCCATAAACTTCTATAATAAACTGCACGTTGCTGTTTTGTGGGTCAGATATGTGAATCCTGCATGGATCTTATCGGAATGTTTGATCGATAAAAAATAAAGGTCTGAGATATATTTTGGAGGGAAAACGCTTTTATGATAAGTATTCAATATTTTATAACAATACGTATTGGGGATTTTTGTTTCATGCCAAGTCTACATAATTTCCTGTTTGATGCAAATCTTAAAGGTGCAAATAATGAATTAATCCCACCAATTAATAGCTTAATATAATAGGCCATATAATCGGTTCATTACGTATAAGTGTTTTTAACTATCCTCTGTGGAGCGCGTGATCTGCTGATAGGGCATCATACCCACAATCTAAAGGTCGTGAGTTCGAGCACAGACACGATAAACACACTGTATTGATAGGTGCACAGAACTAATGCTCCGGAGGAAAACATTTAGCGATATAAGTAAAGGCTGTTTTGTGTGTGTGTGTGTGTGTGTGATGCTAACATTTATGCTAAGTTATTACAATAATTCCTCTATGGATGACAGTTTAATATGAAGTTGAAACAAACTTAATGATGGTGTCATTGACATTTAAGAATGTGACTAAGTACATATATCTTGGATGTGGCACATTGTACCATTAAGGTCAATATTTGTGGAAAGTTATTTGGACTAGAGCTTTCACTGAACTGCCTTGACACAGAATATGTACATTTCACGGTATAATTGATAATTTGAGTTACTGGCTGCAAACAATTTTTTTTATTGTTAGTAATAATGACATTGAACTTCACCCCAGGGGTCCCGGATATAATCCTAAGCAAGGACTCCATTCAAGCTTCATATAAACCAAATTTGGTTATAAAGGGAACTTCAAACTAAATTATTGAACAGAAGCCATTTTTCATTTTAGTAACAATAACCTTTACCTTTATCCCAGGGGCCAAATTACAACCCAAGCTATGTCTCTATTGAAGCTTCTTACATAACAATTTTGGTTACAATAGGGTACTCCAAACTTAAGTTATTGACCAGAAACCATTTTTATTATTATTAGTTACAATGACCTTGACGCTCACCCCAGGGACCCCAAATGTAGTCCCAAGCTAGGTCTACAAACAACAGGCCTGGGATTCTGTTTAAAAAGAAAAGCCTGAGAACCTCCTTTCTAAAGCCTGAAATATCCTTTTTCAATTGAGTTATATAGGCAAATTCTGGCTGGCATAAGCCTGAAATCAGGACCAGTCCTGAAAAATCTCTGATGCAATATACCTATACACAAAATCTGCTGACAATAAGGTATTAAAAAATTAATGTTATTGACCGCGAACTATTTTTCTATTTTTAGCAATAGTGACCTTGACCTTCATCCCAGGTGTGGAAGGGGGGGGCTTAATTGAATAAAAAAATGTCTCTACACAGGCTCGTAAGCACCAAATTAAATTACAATAGAGTATTCCAATCTAAACTTATTGAGTGGAAACCAATTTACTTTTTCCAGTAACAGTGACCTTGACCTTCGTCCAAGGAACTCCATATACAAATTCAACCTAGTTTCCATTCAAGCTTCCTATAGACTAAATTTCGTTATAAAAGGGTACTCCAAAGTTATCTACTATTTTTCTGTTTTTAGTAAAAGTGACAACCCAGGGTCCCAAAATACAATACCAAGCAAGGTCTTTATATAAGCTCCTATACGCAAAATGTGGTGACAGCAGGGTAAACTAAAATTATTTACCATTTAAAATTAAATTTAATAAGACTTTAAGCAAAAATTGAAGTTAAAAGGTGCATATTTCATACAATATTGGATTAAGAGTTATGGGACATGTCACTCAAGATGAAGTTTATCGTTATAAACCATTGTTTTAAGTTTGAAGTATATCAGTCCAGTAGTTTTCAATTTATATGAAAATGTTCAAAAACAAAAAATCAAAGTAAAAAGGGGCATAACTCTTTTTTAAATTGGACAAAGAGGTATGGGACATACCACTCATGATGTAGTTCGTCAGTATACTCAATTGTTTTTCGTTTAGACATTTAAGTTTAGAAGAACTATAAAGTTGAAAAGTAATTGCAATGGTTTTCCTATATTGTCAATGTCTTGTGACGGAGGGACAGACGGACAAAGTATTTCGTATATGTCTCCCCCTCACCCCAGACCCCCCCCCCCTCCCCACACTCCCCAACCACCCACTTGGTCGGGGTATAGAAATATGTGTACATTGTCAAAGAAATTATTCTCGATAGATGGCCTACACATAGCATCATAATAAATGAAATTGCTCTTGATGCATATAAAAAGTATCATAATTGAACAATATTGACAATGGTATTGAACATTCTGCAAGATGAATACAAAAAGTATATATCCACTATCCTAGTAAAAAACAAATCATAAGTTTGTGGGTGTTACATGGCAATATACAAGTTCCCTACTGGTTTCGAGTGAAATA
Source organism: Panopea generosa (assembly GCA_029582155.1). Taxonomy (NCBI): domain Eukaryota; kingdom Metazoa; phylum Mollusca; class Bivalvia; order Adapedonta; family Hiatellidae; genus Panopea; species Panopea generosa. The sequence goes on from CM055900.1 coordinate 74,377,571, forward strand.
CTATTTAAATGTTGCTTATTACAATTTTTGGAGTTTTTGCACCATCCAGACTTTGTAAACGTATTTTAATATTTCTTCTACTATGTAAATGACATTTTTGTGTTATAAAAACACATATAAAATTATCTGCATAATGTTATCACAAGTTCAGGAAACAATGAGTTGAGAACATTTCACAAGAGAATGACAGGAAAGAATCTTGTTCAAAGTGTATGTGTTATGTTAAGGAAAAGAATACTGCTGCAGGAATTTAAGTCTTGAGAAAACACATATGTTCACAACTGCGCTTTATTTGGAATAATTTTGAAACATTTAATTTTTTTTTTCAAAATACTGAGCATATTTGAGTCCTTGCGAAGGCTTTTTGTAAAGCCAACTGTCACAGGTAATGCCTGTAGTATTTTCTCTTCAACAACCTCTTTTGGAGCATTTAAAAAGAATTCCTCATTTTTCATTAATTCTTGTACCTGAGCACTAAACAAAGCTAATGTCTCAATAGTATTATTTTTGTTGTATAGCAGCTGTACAAACTATAAACTTAATCTCATTGTCTCCGTGGTACTGAGTGAGATATTTTTGGACATTTGTTATCCATTAGTTTTTTTTTATATAACATGGCGGCCTGCTGCATGAATTGTAAGTGTTAATGGCACTTATTCCAACTATTTCTCTTTCTTTTCCATATCTAGTTGTGCCTCTAACTATCTTGATTGCATCTGGGGATATAATCTGTAAATATAAAAGCATGCACTTTTAACTTAAAATATCATTGAACCTGTTTGAACCTAACTGCTGTTTATCATATTTACAACTTTGACAGTTTTAATATCTGTCCAGTCCATATATAGGTCATCTTATTTGAAACTGCATTACAATAAAGGTCTAAAATCTGATGCAATAGCATAAGTTATTATTCATGCTGGTACACATCTTTTTAGTAATAAATTGTTCGTTTCATTACAAAGGTAATCATATTACGGCCCTGTATCCAGGTAGTCTGCATTTCCATTTTAAGGATTTGTTGGTATCTCCCTTATAGTGTCAAGAACGACCTAATCCCTTATAGTATGCAGATGTTACAACACAAAAACATATGTTATGTGTACAGTATAGCATATCAGTAACAGACTGGTGTTATACATCTGTCATAAGTAGTGACTGCTACTATGGCCCAGAAAAGGTAAAAACATACCCTTCTGCCATAACAGTGCTGAAAGTTTGTTTTTGTGTCAAGTTTAGCCAGGAAACTTTAAGTAATATTAATGTGTTTGATGTTAGGATATTTACCAGGTGTGTAACCAACAAAATGTCTCAATTTATCTAGTTTTGAAACAGGAAAGTAAAAAGATACATATTTCCAGTACCATCGGGAGTTGTAGTTGCGAAAGACTGATACATTATTTCAAAGTTATGAAGACGGAACAGTATTAAAATGTTACAAACCTTAATGATTGTCTTTTGATTGCCCGACAATTTATATTGTCCATCAGTTGTTTTGGATACAACAGCACTGTTAATCTTCACACAGTCATCAACTTAGATGGGTTCAGATGCAAGTTCTCTCCAGAAGGCAAATGATATGGCTGCTGTTTCGTCTGCCTGCACACACACCATTCCCTACCTCTGCTTCACCACCATAAGATGTTAGAATAGTCTGGACATCGTCAACCTATAGCATATATTATAGTAATTAGCCTTGAAAATGATATGTTTTACACAAAATAATCATTAACTGTAGGTGAACAAATGCACATAACTAACTGTAAAGAAAAAGAACATACTATCAATTCATTGCAATGGTGTTATTAAAACATCTTAGTTTTGTAGGTACACTATTAAATTAAATATTTCAAATGACAATGCTTTCACAAATCCTAATGCACCATTTATCAGTTCTTGCTCAATAGCTATGTTTTTTTATTTCTAACAAAACACGTGTTTCAAATGATAACGACAATGTTCTCGGCAACCCACCGGAATCCGTATATTCTATAGGAATAAAATCATGAACAGACTCATCCACTCCAGTGTCTGACGATTGGAACTCGTGTAAAGCATAAAATTGTGTTCAGTGTTCATCCAGGTGTCATTGCTTTATCGCATTGTATTCTGTAACTTCTCTGACAGTTGGAAACACTCTAAAGGAACCTACAGATATGTGTCGAAAATATTTCAGTTCTATTTTCAGGTAACATGTCTCTTGTGTTTTTGGGCTTAAATATTCTGAAATGCTGGTCTGGTGTTCAAATGTACAACTTTTCTAGACTTCCATATTAATTGAAGACCTCCAAGTCTGGCTGCAGTTTCTTGAGCACTTAATCGTCTTGACTTTAACACGCAATTTCCTATGAGATTCATTTGTTTTTTAAATGAATATACTTGTGACTGTGATGATATAGTCTAAATTACCTTCCCTACAGCCTCTTTAAGGTCATCAGGTTCTGCTTTTGCAATATAGGAACAAACATAGTAAGCTAATCCATGGCTGCCACTAACATTTGGATATCCATATTTGCTCTCCACCTGTTAAGTTTAATGTCATGGTATGCATTGACATATATATCATTTTCGGTACGAATTGTGTCATAAAATCTTCCTCTATCACTTGGATTTGTAATAACGACATTTTGTAGCAGTTACCAGCCTAGGAAATCCAAAACAAAACGCACATGTCCGCCTCCTATTACATGAGGAATAGTGATGATGAATTTTTAATATGTAAACTAAATGATGTAGTTCTTCATCTTCTTGTTCTCCAGGAATTGTAGCTTTTATTATAGTCTATAAAGCGAGTAATTTCATTTGAACTTGAAAAATATAAGTAAACAGGGACTTCCGTGGTTCTGGTATTAAATACGAGCAAAATGATCAGTAACACAACCAAATGGTTAATTTTACGAAATAAACAATTTCATCTCCTTTCAAAATGAATAGAAGCTAACAAAGGATTTTTCACCATGTTTGCACTTCCAGATTGGGAAGTCACACATTCACTATATGTCCTCCCTGTCAGCAGCATATTTAGTTCGGCCCAATGGCAATCATCTGCTGACAATTTCAAAAATAGTGTTGGTAGTCCATTACATTTCACCATAGCCAATAAACCATGTAAACCATTAATCCAATATGCAACAGTCCCACGAATGTTTTTCATGAACATAAATGAATTTGCATTGATGTCTGAGGCATATTGTGCACTTGCCATATTTTCAATTGTAACAGACATCCCGTTTTTCACCCTCCTTTGTATTTCAATATCATTAGCCAACTTACTTTGTTCCATATGATATACTGCCAACATAAAGTATGGAATGGCTTTGCGCCACCTATCATTTCTGTTATAAAACCTTGTCTGAAAATATTTCTGAATAGATATGGGTATTATGCGTTCATCAGTTAAACTACCCTTTCCTAAAGGAAAGAAAGCCGGATAAGCTAATTTTTCACAATGTGGAACATCTGGTAATCATATAGGCTGGTTAAACTGAGTTGGAAGAGAAAAAGCTATTACCATTGCGAATAAGATTTTGTATATCACCTTCTGGTAGTACAAAGTCATTAGGAATAACAGAACACTCAGTAATATTATTCAACACATCCTTAATGTTATGGTTAGACATTTTGTTACAATCATAATCTTGATTATCAAATGTAATATCAATGTTACAAGTTGTTAAATCTGGGAAATAAAAATATAAAGGATTGTGTTTCAATAACCACCTAACGAATTCCTAACAAGTCTGTAAATTGCAATTTTCAGAAAGACATCAACCTTAATTGATTTTCTTGCGACTATCCATTACCAAGGACAACAAAATGTTCGTCTTTCATGTTTATAAGTTGATTACAATATTGATTCAAGTCCAGAAGGATATGTATTGCCAAACCTTTTTCTGCCAACTGGCCACCTTGAAGCATTAGAATTGTCATAAAACTGAATCGGTACAAGGAACTATTTGGTTCAAACTGCAGAACACTATCTGTCTGAAACGGATTACTAAGAGGGCAAATCCTAACTTGATGCTGGAAAAGAATCTTTTCACAACATGCATAGTAACGGTCAATAATTTGTCGAAGGTTTTGTTCATAAATTTGTGTATGCTTTGAACACTTTTTTCATGTTTTGAAATGTGTTCACACTTGCTGGACCTTTCAACATTTTTATGAGAAATTGTTTTTGTTTTAAGTGTATTCACACCATTACCATAGTATGCTTTAATAGTCAAACACTGCTCAGTTTGTGCCCTACTCTCATTATTATTCATGTAAACAGGAAATTTTGTATCACGAATTAATTGTTGCTGTTGGTCCAAAATGAGAGGTGTTAAATTAAGCTCAGAAAAACCAAAGTTCATACCAATGAAAGTAGCCAGTTCATCAAAATTTCTTAGTATTAGGAGTGATGCAACACCAGTATTTGAAGAAATACCATTTGAGTCTCTGGCATGGGAGTCAATCACGTACCACTCGTCTTCAAGTCTTCAAATGGAGATGGTGTTTGACCCTATGGTTAACAATAAGAAATCAGATATTGCAACACCTCCTCGAATAGCTTCACGAATACTCACACTTCCATTATCCCTTAGAGTCAAAGAATTTTGCCGATCAATCGCCTGCACATCTATTATCGAATTCACGCCATAGAAAATATCAGTGTAGTACACAATATTAAATGTCTCGTCAAGTAACTCAACAGCAAATGGAAGTTCCCAGTAACCTAAATAATGGGGTCTGGGATTTGCAGATGCTGCAATTATTTGCTCGTAAAAACAGTGACCATTTTTCATTACTTCGTCAACAACACTTGCAGATCAGTTCTGCGGACTTGGACACGATTTCACGCAATGAGAAGAATAGCAGCCAGAGCAATTGCCGTACATTGAAACCCTGCAGCATTAGACATAATGTAGCCTTAATGAAATGTTCCATTTATAATTCTTACCATTGTTTTTTCTTGTTTCGCTTCAGCAACTCGTAAAACGTTCCAATATGGTGTCGAATGCGGGAGTGAGACCGCAGTACAACCGAAACAATGAATTAATTAATACGACATAAAATAGTTCCGGCGTATTTGTTTGTTTTTTCCTTAACACCATCATCTTTGGAATATTTAAGAAATCGTTTTTCAGTTATATATTAAAGTATATTTATAGATTACAAATTTGCTATATTTAATATGTAAAACAATCATTATTACTCACTGTTCTCCGGCAAGCTTCGGAAGACATTCGGTTAGGGTTTGAGAAACGCACAACGGGTTGTCAGCACAGTGCACAACGGGGTGAAAAATTTATTTTCGATTTCTCTTGCGCCGATAAATTATTGAAAAAAAATTTGAAATTGAAATAAATCTTTCAAGTTTTTGTTACCAAAACTAAGATAATCCGATATTTAATATGTTTCTTCTATAACAGTGTTTATAAACACACAGTATATTATCTTTTCAACACACACTAATACAGTGGCCAGATTACTCAAAAATATAGGTCAAAAGCCATATTATACAGCTACACCGCAAAAAAATAACTGTTCACTGCAACCTAAAGCTATGTTTCACCATTGTGTTACGAATAGGTGACGTTGACAACATCAGACGGCTTACTCAGACGTTTTCCTTTTCTCTTACCGTAGGTAGCATTCTTTTTTCAAAGTATTGGTGTTTTAGCCACCTAACGACTAAATTCAGACGTGTCAATATTACTAATTTGTAAATTCTAAGTATTAAATTCAAAGTTTCATATTATGACTTTCTCTAAGTTTTACATTATTTCATGAAATTAAGATGATGAAATGAAAAACTTGCACATTTTATACACACTTATGAACAAAGGTAACATTTAAATGAATGTAATTTTTAAATTGGAAGTTACATTAAAATATTACATACATTGAAGTAAGAAATTGGCATTTGAGTAAATGTAATTCTTAATTAACCAGTTGCAACATACAATTTACACACATGGAAGTTAAAAATGGTCATTCAAATGTATGTTATTTGTAATAACCAAGTAAACAAATACAATAAAACAATCTGAATTATGGCGGATAATACCCTCCATAGGTGTAAGGTTGTTTAGTTTCATTGACACACATCAAGTTACATCTTTACATGAATGAAAAGAAGACATATTTAAAAGTACACATGGGAAACATGATATTGGAAATTTAAGTAATTCTACATAGTTAAAATATAATATTTAAAATTGTTTACATAATTAATATATACTATTTGAAATTGTTTACACAGTTAAGATATACTATTTTAAATTATTTACACAGTTAAAATACACTATTTGAAATTGTTTACACAGTTAAAATACAATATTTGAAATTGTTGACACAGTTTAAAATATAATATTTAAAATTGTTTACATAGTTAAAATACACAACTTAAAAGTGTTTACATAGTTAAAATATTATATATTCAAAATTGTTTACATAATTAAAATATACTATTCAAAATTGTTCGCATAGTTGAAATATAATATTCAAAATTGTTTACATAGTTAAAATATACTTCTTAAAATTGTTTACTTAGAATATACAATTTAAAACTGTTTACATAGTTAAGATATACTATTTGAAATTGTTTACATAGTTAAGATATAACGTTTGAAATTATTTACATAGTTAAAATAAACTAATTGATAACTGGCACCAAGTATGTCCGTCAGTCAACGTCGATCAAATTTACCGGAGTTATGATCCCTTTTCGATTTTTTTTATTTTTAAAATTTACTGACATAAAGCGGAAATATCCGTGTCTAATGGACACATTTTTAAACAAAAAATGAATCTTTCCAAACGAAAGCATTTTAAGACTTGAATATGCTATTATATCTAATTCAAACTAACATTGCTAACATTCACATTTCACACTTGCTAAATCACAATGAACATTGCATGAGTATGTTCATACTCATATGCATTTCTGTTCAATTCCTTGCTCCAATTTGACATGTGTATCGACGTTTTAACATTAGAACACATATTCATATTTAGCTTGAAATAATAATAAAAGTTAAATGTGGTTGTGATTTACAGACACCGTAAGATATCATGTCCTAGTTAAATTAAAACCGAATTTGCTAAACCTGTGGAAATATTGTATCTAAAATGCTATAATTCATTTGATTATAGGACATGCCGCATATAATCTAAGAGCACTATAAAAATATATTCATAAATTGTAAATATTAGTTGAGTGAAATAGGCCTAGGAATTTAATTTCATTTTACCTCCCTTAAGAAATTTCTTTTGATTTCATTAGTTGTTGCTTTTAGATTTGCGGGTATTAAAAACTGCATAAACCGTCGGTAAAATCACCATTGGTTCATGTCCCATGTATTACTACGTCATCTGTTTACAACATCAACGAAAACAGTGTAAACAGTAATGTAGACTAGTTGTCTGGTGATTAAAATTAATATTTATTTGTAAAATGTTAAAAATATAAAGATGTATTAACTATTTTGAACAGTTTAGCGATTTAGTTTGGTATGTATCAGGATCTACTTTTTTATCGTATCATTAGTCGATATGCAGAATTCGGCTAAACGATAAGTTAAACTTGTACAATAGTCGCTCGAGTAACTTGGTTCAGCAAGCGAATTTTAATGATAAAAGTAAAAGTGCGTTAAAATATGGTTAGGCGATCTGTAATTTTGAAATTTGCTACCGTATATGAGATAAAATCCCCATTTACCGTTGCACATTTCAAAATTACAGTATATATAACCCTACATCCACCTGTGTTGACAAACTCATGCCTCCCACTTGTGACCACCATCAGTTCTCTCTTGATGAAATTAAACTGAATTTATTTTCTCTTTAAGTTTTGTAAATAATGTTTATTTTCTCAGAGAATGATACAGTGATTGAAATTTAATCTGTTTTCAAAAGGTTTATATTCTGTTCGAAGTAAACGAAATACTGCAATTTGAAACAGACACGATAACGATCTTACATTACACGGTGTATAAACCTTCAGGTACTTTATATAGGTATGTTCTCACTTTCCTTACCTATATTGTTTAAAATAGAATAAGTGTTCGGGGTGGTGGGAATGTATTGTTCGGATATAACAATAGATTTAATTGATGATAATTGCTCTGGTGGGAGTTACTTTTTAAAGAAAAAAAGGCTACACTTTCTCCTTGTTTTGATAAAAAGAACACATTAGGTAACTGAATAATAATTTATGTACAGGGGTTCACAGGTAGTTTCCTTTTGTAATAAACGCAATTCAAATAAATATGATATTATGAGAAAGTATAGTAAAAAATTGAATAGTCAATGCAATGCAGGATATATTTTTCTTCATTCCGATGCTTGTTCAACAAATATATACTAGTAAACTGGTCATAGTGTATAAGAAACTGTTATTAACTGTTTCTGATCAGTGAAATGTCAATTAATGTGAAAGAATTGAATGCATGTATTATTCTGTATTTTGTAAGAGAAACTATAACAGTTTAAGTAAATAAAATATGTTTCTTCTTCTAATTTAATTCCACACGTGAACACAGAAAATGGTACCCTTAAACGTGGGTTCGCGTCCCGAAACCGTTATACCCTTATGATCCCTCAGCTTAAACCTTCAAAAACAGGTGCGTGCAGTGTCATAGAGCAAGTCAATTTATTTGCATATGTTTAGTATTAGTTTTACCCTGGAAGAATCCTAACGTTATTTGTCTAAGTTGTAATAATTTGTTTCACAACGAAGTTAGATAAATAAGTTTAAAACAAAAAGACCAAATCGAAATATGAAAATACTAAGATAAGGGGGCACCGAGTGTTAGCCAAGTATGTCCGTCAGTCAACGTCGATCAAATTTACCGGAGTTATGATCCCTTTTTAATATTTTTCTTTTAAAATTTACTAATATTTAGCGGGGATTTCCGTGTCGAATATACACATTTTTAAACAAGAAATGGATCTATTCAAACGTAAGCATTTTAGACTTGAATATGCTATTGTATCTAATTCAAACTATAGCTTACATTAACATTTCACACTTGAATATGCTATTGTATCTAATTCAAACTATAGCTAACATTCACATTTCACACATGAATATGCTATTGTTTCTTATTCAAACTATAGCTAACATTCACATTTCACACTTGAATATGCTATTGTGAAATTTACTAACATATAGCGAAAATATCCATCTTCAATGGACACATTTTTAAACAAAAATGTTTTTTGAAACGTTAGCATTTTAAGACTTTAATATGCTATTGTATCTAATTCAAATTATAGTTTACATTCACATTTGCGTTTATTTCAGATGACGCTTATTACTAGACAGCAATAAAGCGAATTTATATCGAGTATCTTTATAATCTGTATACTTATAGCGGGTATGTATTCAACACACTGTCCACTGTATTATTTGATGTTTATTAAGCGTATTGATTAATTGTGTGACAGTTTGCTCAGAAGATTTGAGGATTTAGTTTTAACTCCTCATTTAATTGAGTTAACTCTAAACTTTTAATGCATATACTTTAGAAATAAGGAGTCAAAAAAGTGGATGAAGAGTTACAAAACATAACACATTATTTTACACTTATTTGATAACATTAAATAGCGTTGATAAAGCGAAATATATGCAACCAACAAAATCAAATGTGAGTTGCACATTCTATGCCCATATAAAACGTTCGCAATAACTCGGAGTATACTAGTAAGTAACACTCATGTCCTCAAACCTCACTGAGGATTTAGTTTTAACTCCTCATTTAAATGAGTTAACTCTACATCTCTAATACATAGACTTTAGAAACAAGGAGTCAACAAAAAGTGGTTGAAGATTTACAAAACGTAACACATTATTTTAAACTTATTTGATAACATTAAATAGCGTTACGAAAGCGAAATGTATGCAACCAACAAAATGAAATGTGATGTGCACATTCTATGCCCATATAAAAAGTTCGCGGTAACTCGGAGTATACTAGTATGTAACAGTCATGTTTTTTTAATTTAACTCTTGCGTACCTCCTCAAACCTCACCGAGGATTTAGTTTAACTCCTGATTTAAATCCTCCCTGATCATGTCTGTATAAATAAAGAGGCAAAACGAGTGAAAAAAACACAATGAGAATAAACGTAATTCAAAGATCAGCGTTGTTCACTTAATGAAAATAAATATAATGTATGCGATATTGAACTAAATAGATAGATAGACAGACAGATAGACAGACAGACAGACAGACAGACAGACAGACAGACAGACAGACAGATAGATAGATAGATAGATAGATAGATAGATAGATAGATAGATAGATAGATAGATAGATAGATAGATAGATAGATAGATAGATAGATAGATAGATAGATAGATAGATAGATAGATAGATAGATAGATAGATAGATAGATAGATAGACACACACGCACACGTTACTGCGACACCAAAAAAAATCGACCATTAAAAACCTCATATACGATCGCAAATTTCAAAATTACAATACGAGTATACTTAACCCTATATTTGTCAACACTGATATTGACACGCTTATTCATGCCTCCACCACATGTGATCATCAGTTCTCTCTCGATGGAATAAAAATGATTTTATCCTCTCTTTAAGTTTTTGAATAATGTTTGCTTTCTTTCAAAAAAATATAAAAAAAACAGACACTACATTCTCACAGACTTGTACTGTCATTTAGATTTAAAATTAATTCATTTTTTCAAACGGTACAGTCTAACCTTTGTAAGCAGTCATCTCTATTAGGTAGCCACTTGTCCCAAACAGCCACATTTGTAAGTTACCAATTTTAGTCCTTTAGAACAAATAAACTCGTATGAGGCAAAAATTTGTCTTAAAAGACCAATTTTGCTCCTTCCCTTGACTTGCTGCTTAAGACAGGTTTGACTGTATATATTATGTTCGAAGTAAACGAAATACTGCAAGTTAATTTGTAACAAACACAGTACCATTCATACATTATACGGCGTGTAAACTTTTAGTAGCTTTAGAAACAGGCGTGTACAGGTAGTTTTCCTTGGTAATAAACTTAATTATGGTTATATCTTAAATAGCCATTTCAATTGTGGATATCTAATTATTGATATTCCCATATTTGTTCTACAAATATATACTACTAAACTGATTATAATGCATAGGAAACTGTTGTTTACAGTTTTTGATCAGTGAAATATCAGATAATATGAATTAATGTAACGCATGTATGATTCTGTATTTTGTAAAGAGAAACTATAACAGTTAAAGCTAATAAAATAGTTTTCTTCTTATTATTAAATTCCACACGTGAACACAGAAAGCGGTATCCTTAAACGTGGGTTCGCGGCCCGAAACCATTATACCCTAATTCTCCCTTTACGATATGGGTCGCGTTATCCAGTAGTGGATCATCGGACCCAGGATCAGAGGATCGTGGGCTTAAACCTCCAAAACAGCTGTGTGCAGTGCCATAGAGCAAGCCACTTTATTTGCATATTTTTTTATGCTTAGTATTAGTTTTACCCAGGAAGAATCCGAGCGTTGTTTGTTTCACAATAGAAGTAAGGTTAATAAGTTGTTTAATCCAAACAGACGAAATAAATATTATTTTCATTGAAACTAACACTATAAACACTATAAACACTTCTACGTTTGTTGTATGTTTATGTGTCTTCTCTGAATAGTAACGTTGGTGATCAGAACCTTATTCCATCAAAACTGAAAATAAGTTTGTATGTGGCATTTTTATTTTAGATATCACATTGTTCTTGTATAAAATTACAGTTTTTATTTATTTAAATCATTTTTTTCGATTCTTATTTTTAAAAAAGTGATTATCAAAAACTATACAGTTTAGCTCTACAAGCCATCAAAACATCAATTTCTTGCACACCGAATATGGATATCTACATTTTTACTGGGGTTAAAGTATAAGAATCTTACATCGTATTATCGTTCCGAAAATTTTAATTATGGTGATTGTATGACGATTGTGTCGGTTATTTTTACTGATGATACAGTCTGTTTTTACTGTTAGGCTAAATAAGAAAGTACAATTTAACCTTAACAGTTGAATCGTTGGACTTGCACTTTTATTCTATAGTTTACATGTAGATCTACACGAATAACGACGTTAGGTCTTGTACACTTTAACATGATCAGAGCTTCCTAGTTAACTGTACACACAGCAATTTGTTTCATTTAAATAAGCGGTGAATAGAAAACTCAATTCTGTATATCTTTGATATATATCAAGAGTATATTCAAAACGATAAAACTGCCTGTGAATCTTACTATTTCAGTCCATACTTAAGCTGTCACAACACCTTTCACCACACTTTTGTCAAAGACCTAGGAACTTAAAAGAGACATTACCTTTTTAGCCCACCTGAGTCAAAGGCTCAAGTGAAATTTTCTGATCTTATTTCGTCAGTCGTTCGTCATTGTTTAATTAAAAGAACGAGGGTGCATTGGGGCCAAGGATGTGGTTTTAAATTGTGCATGGGAAAATAGGATATTATGTTTCCGTGTCTATTTTAGGAATTGTTTGAGGTCTGTTACATTGTTAAGTCAAAACAATTGAGATTGGATCCTTTAAACGATTTAATATCCAGAAAGAAACATCAGAGGGTAGAAAAAGTATAAACGATTTTTTCTCACTAATCGATGGAACAAATTTGACACTTTCTTCAAATGAAGGGGCAAGGTGCCCAATAAGGGGATTTTATTTGTTTATATAGGAATACTATTGAAAAACTGTTAGTTAGTTTTTCATCTATTTTAGGAATTATATTAATCATCCTGAGATCTGGCGTTCTGCTTAGCGATAACAGTTGATATTGTGATATTGTTATTAAAAATGGAAACAGTTTGTGTATTTTCAAAAATATTCTTTTCAAATTGCCACCAGCTAAATATTTTCCTATTTAGTTTAATGTTACAGTCTATCCATAAGTAAGAGTTTTAAATTTGTTCAAATACAGGGGTCATGATCGACTAGGGCTAAATAGTGACTTTGATTACAATGAGAAAACAGTAAATTACGTTTTTCTCATCTGTTTTATTGATTGTGTTAATACGTTGATAATTGAAGTATTGTTTATTCATAAATAGTTGAGACTGTGTCGCTTAAATGGGATTTTTCAAAAAACCTCTCCTCAAAAAATGATATGTCCTATGTATTTATCGATTTAAATGATCCATATAAGCAAGGGATTTAATTTGTTCAAATAAAGTGAGAACAGTCCATAGAGGCCCAATAACGGGTATTTGATTTTTACACGTAACTGTGATATACTAACAACACGAAAAGAAATACCTTTCAGGTTAAAGCAATTTGTTTAGTAATCTACGCTGACGTAAATGTATTGTTTAATTCCTAGAATTTACATGAGGACGTTTCGATAACTTTTGTAAGACTGTGATATCTTTACGAACAATTAAACATCTACTTGTTTCGATATCGCAAATATATGTAATAGTATTATAAGCCTGAACACAATATAAATATGTTTGCGATAATTTCCGAATGTTTACGGCTATAACCGAGACCAGATACGTTATTCTACGGGTAAGATTAAATTTAAATGTTGCCGATAATGATGAGTCTACATACAATTTTTTATCTATAAACAACGGTAGTTTTCACCAAATATTATCCAGATAGTTACAAGCTATGCTATACATCACAATTATACCAGTTTTTCTATTAAAATAAAAAGGCAGAACTAATTGGTTATGCCGCTTTAGGTAGATCGAAATCGATGTAGCTTAGTTTTCAACATGATATTCAGTTCTATCAAGTTGTATTCATCTGTTCGTAATTTAGATATACATCAACACAGTTAAATTTGTATAGTTAACGTATCTTATTGATATCGAAAAGAAAATAATTGTTTTATTTCTAATTGAATATTGCAGAAAAGCCAAGAACACATTTCAAATGTCCTTCAAAATTTCAGTTATCTGTTTGTCGACCAGTTAGTGTACAAAGAATCTCAAGTCCCAGATGTTGTTGTTGACGGATGTCTGTCGGAAGACGAGAGCAACCACATAATGAAAAAATGCTTACAGAAAACCACAAAACAGTCACCTAGTTCGCTCGATTACAGGTAGAAGTTAAGAAGTCATCGCGATTTTAGAAATAAAAGAACCACACTGTACTTCAATTGTTAAAAAATATGGTCATTGTATTTGTATTTGCCTATGGCATATCTATATATTAAGCTATATGAATATAATGATTTGAAATTACCATTCTAATGACCAAGCATTTGCTTTAGCGATATTCTAAATATTCTTATTTTCGAAACATGCTGAATAAGCTCCCTTAATTATTAAAGAAATCAGAACTATTTACAGAGACCTCTCCTGTACATTTATGCCCACGAAATAATCCAACTGTTCATAGTCTGAAAGAAACCTATGTAACCCCGAACACCGAACACACGAATGAATATCATACACAGGTTGTTCCACAGCAACCAGAATATCACTGTTATATTGATGTTACAATACCAGGTGAGTATTTCTTAATTTGGCTCAAGTTCCCATCACAGGCAATATGCAAGTTTGAAATCACTTAGTTCACTTTGAGGCAAATACCACGCGCAAAGGTAAGTACGACACTTTTTGGTGATCACCATGAACAATGACTTAAGTCAGTTAAGAAGCCTATTTTACAGGTGAGTTATGTGGACTAGTCGTTAAGTTGAAGCTTCTATACAGTATTCTTCATTCGATGTGACATTTTCTTGTGTACCTGACTGTCGCCATCTGTCGTCAATTTGTCAACATGTACCGGCTGCTCACTTTGTAGGATATTAGACATGAGTCTGTATGCCTCACTTCTTTCATCTCTTATAACAGCTGTTTCGTGTTCTTTCATCCAGTCAGTTTGTTTTCAAATGTCATGCCTATGTTTTTTATGCTTACTTATGTTCAACCATAGTTGTGGTCACCTGAGTAGCTAGCTGCTGTTGCGTTCTTTCACTTGCAAACCGCAAAGCGTTGTCGATTGCGGCGGGAATGCCATTGTGTGGCAACAGACCACATGCTTCGTTAAATACGCTTTAATGTTTCCTGATTCAGGCAAAAGCATTCTCCGCTACCGTCTCTACTGCGTCAGTTACATAATTACTGCGTCTCTGCATACCGCTTTCAGCTGGTAGGACCGTACGCAAACTTATAATTAGGAAACGGATAAATGAATTTCCGATAGGTGTATCCATGCACGCAACAGGAAGTGACAAATTTATATTGTCAGCATTTGGTCCTACCTTTTGTGACTGTATTTCCTCATACAGGTGATACCTTTGGTGGCAAATCCACAATATTCACATTTTAAGCACTACCTCCAAGCAAAACCCAATTTTATTTCATAGTTCAAGTCAAATTTCAATTTTGCATTGCAGGTTGGTTTATATCTGATACATCTGTTAGATATTGTTTCTGATAGCAGTAGATCTTGAACTTGAAATAGAGATAAACAAAACTTGTCTCAGATTGATATAACACTAGCGTTTCCAAAGAATTGTTCAAGTTAAATACTAAATCTCAGCGCATTTGTCTCGTTACTGGGTTTCTCAAGGATGTTCCACTTGTAATGTTTCATCAAAATGTTTTTATTAATAGCAGTCTCTGAAGTAAATGAAATATCTCACAAAAGTATTCGGTCTTCGGGCAGTATGTAAATATAATATAAATGCATACACTTGACTTTTATATCAATTATAATTTTTTCATTAACTTAATGCTTGTGTTATATATACTAATTTAATAATCCGTGACTTTGACATCGCAATGTTTACTTCATTTAAGGACGATTGCTATAGTTTATCATGCGCATCAACTTTGCGCACAAAGGGAAGCAACTTTACCGAGACCTGCAAGAGTCGGTACATGCAGCTATACTACAACTGACCCTATTTCGGATGTCACACTCATTTACGGATACGCCTGAAATTGGTCTCTTATATTGTGTTTAATATACGAAATATGCATACTTGTATAATTAATTGTTTATAGCAATTTAACCTGTATATGAAATATAATAGATAGAAATCTTAACATTTTTTACAAATATGCTAAATTAGCACAACAATACGTTATTTTGCAACTGCAGTTTATTTAATGATGGCATACTTTAAGAGCTATTTTTCTCAAATTGCGCGTTGAAGTGTATACTTTTTTTGATTATCATTAGAATAGGTATCAGAGAGTATTTTGTGAGGATTTAAGCAAAATTTATTCATCCACTATTTTAAAATATTAAAAAAAAACACGCTATATTTTTATTACAAAATTGACCGAAATGATTTTGTTTTTAAAATACCTAAACAGTTAAATTCAAGCTTATAATTATCATTTCTATGAAAAAATGATATTGTATGCATGCAAATATGTAATCGTTTTAATAAAATACTAGATGAAAACATTTTTTTTTTTTTCGAATTGCTTGTTAAATCTCCAACTTTCAAGGACTGGTATGGCTATAAGGAGGTAATACCAAAACATATGTACGGGAACATGTGTTGTTTATTTCTGATATTGCATGAACTTACATTAAACTTAAATAATTTGAAGTTTCATAAAATTCTATTCATAGGAAAAAATTTACAAAAACTATAGCAATCGTCTTTAAGTTTAAGTAAACATTACATTCTCCATGTAAACTCAATGCAATAATATCGATAATCATATTTCTACATTCTTGCGTTATATATATATATATATATTAATACTACGTGATACATATCTGTATGCTATAATACCCATGCTTTTACAAATATGTATTTCTAATAATCACCATTAGATGCAATACTTCTTTAAATATATATGTGCAGTGACTGGTGTATGCATCATAGAACATGTCCTCGGTTTTACCAAGGTGTAAAAGCCGGTAAGTTCTTAACTCCGCTTGACTGTCATTACTTGTTAGAGTCGCATTTCTTGCCACTTTTTCTATTAGCGTTGGTTCAGACTGTCGTGGTCGCAGTATAGTAGAAGCTTGTTCATGGCTTTGAATAGTCCCAAACTGCTCTAAGCCGCTGTCATCTTAAGTAATTACACCGTTTAATTTCTCCTTGTCCAGCCTGGTGAAACGTTCGATGTTATTATTAGACCATTTATCGCTATGTCTTTTACCTCGCTTTTCACAATAAACACGTTTAAAGTAGTTTTTGTCCTTCAAAGATTTGATATACTGTTTCATTGTTGATTTATGTTGATTTGCTTCAGTATATAAATATTTCTCCGATTTCTTATTATCCCATAATGATAATAATAACAAAGTATGTGAATTGTCTGTGGTTACACTGACAAATTTTATTTCTCAATGTTTGTTTCTATAGTTATAGTGATGTCAGTATTCTCCAGGAACTGGCAACCAATTGTATATTACTGAGTTTGGCATACTTTTTTTCAGAGAAGAGCTTTGCACAGAAGTTTGACATTATGCATGCATGTGTAATATTTTAGGCCTGATTTTGATGTGCAAATTGCCAGTTGACAGTGCAAGTTGGCTATAATTCGTGTTGCTTTATTACCGGTATCTTAACATTTAAGTTTTAACCGAAAATCCATGGTGGTAATATCATATATTTTTCTTGATATTATTGTTTTGTTATTTATTAATAAAGTTTGTATTGTACATTCACTTGATCATATATTTTTGCAAGTTTCAAACCTGAAGGGGTACAAATGACAAAGTAATTACAAATTCAAGATGACAGGTATAGCAACATTTAGCAATATCTTTCTTTTGCAGACAACAGCATGAATATTGACGGATACCATGCTTAAACTTGAATTATTTTAGAACCGGTGCAAATAACGCATGATTTACAATTTTACTTGGTCAATATTAAATTGTATTATATATTCTGTTTTTTTCAATACATTCATAGACAAAAATAACATCTTCAGGACTCACGCCACTATTATCTCCCTTGAATACTCCGGACCTACAGATGAAGGCGGTACGAGTAAAATATAGTTTAATTTTTCTTCTTTTTTCAGGACTTTACATTGCAGTGACTTATTTATTATTATCATGTGTTAAATTGTCAATATTTCAGAAATCACCACTGAAGATTTGATGCTGATACCAGATTTCTAGATAATTCTGTGTCATTTTAGATTTGATGGGTCGAATGGTATCGGTGACGAATTGTTGGCATATTATTTATGTGGAAATTGACGGGTCCTGCAAAACCCTTGAATTTAAAAAAACTTGGTCAAGTTATATCACCACATTTGTGCAATAAGGTACCAAGTGTATATGAAATAAGAAGGCTCTTGGTACCTTTTTGCACCAATGGGACGATATATTATTTTGTTTATTATTGCAGATCTGGAACTAGTCAAGAATTTGAGCCCAGACACATTCTGCAGATTTTGTTTTTTCACAGTGCTTTGATAATTATGTAACAATGGAGCCTTATGGGAAATTTTAAATTTAATTGTGGTGTGAGACGATTAGTAATTAATATAAAGTAAAGGCTGGTGTTACATTTATTATCGTCATTTCATTTGATCACTATAATAAATGCCACCACTGCTGTAAATGCGTCCATGTAAGATGTCGTTCTACGTGTCAGTTTTAATACTTAACAGTTATAAGCATCTTATATTGCTAGAAGATAAAACTCTGTCGTCTATTCAAAGTAATGCACATTTCATTTTGCCGTAATAACCCTTTTTAATGAAAAACGGTGTACATTGATTACAATTTTGAAATTCTACAAAAATAAATATATACTGAAAGTACCAGAATAAATAATTCTGACCAAGTAAAACTGTAAATCATGCGTATATTTGTACCGGTTCTGATATAATTTAAGTTTAAGCATGGTATTGGTCAATATTCATGCTGTTGCCTGCAAAAGAAAGATATTGCTTAATGTTGCTATACCTGTCATTTCAAATTTGTAATAACTTTGTCAGTTTTGGCCCTACAGGTTTGAAACTTGCAAAAATACATGTTCAAGTGAATGTACAATACAAACTTTATTAATAAAGCAACACGAATTATAGCCAACTTGCACTGTCAACTGGCAATTTGCACATCAAAATCAGGCCTAAAAATATTACACATGCATGCATAATGTCAAACTTCTGTGCATAGCTCTTCTCTGAATAAAAGTATGCCAAACTCAGTAATATACAATAGGTTACAAGTTCCTGGAGAATACTGACATCACTATTACTATAGATACAAACATTGAGAAATAAGATTTGTCAGTGTAACCACAGACAATTCACATACTTTGTTATTATTATCATGATCTGATAATAAGAAATCGGAGAAATATTTATATACTGAAGCAAATCAACATAAATCAACAATGAAACAGTATATCAAATCTTTGAAGGACAAAAACTTCTTTAAACGTGTTTATTGTGAAAAGCAAGGTAAAAGACATAGCGATAAATGGTCTGATAATAACATCGAACGTTTCACCAGGCTGGACAAGGAGAAATTAAACGGTGTAATTACTTAAGATGACAGCGGCTTAGAGAAGTTTGGGACTATTCAAAGCCATGTACAAGCTTCTACTATACTGCGACCACGACAGTCTGAACCAACGCTGATAGAAATAGTGGCAAGAAATGCGACTCTAACAAGTAATGACAGTCAAGCGGAGTTAAGCACTTACCGGCTTTAACACCTTGGTAAAACCGAGGACATGTTCTATGATGCATACACCAGTCACTGCACATATATATTTAAAGAAGTATGCATCTAATAGCGATTATTAGAAATATATATTTGTAAAATCATGGGTACTATAGCATACAGATATGTATCACGTAGTATTTATATATATATATATATATATATATATAACGCAATAATTTAGAAATTTGATTATCGATATAATTGCATTGAGTTTGCATAGAGATTTTAATGTTTACTTAAACTTAAAGACGATTGCTATAGTTTTTGTAAAAGTTTTCATATGGATAGAATTTTATTAAACTTCCAAGTATTTTCGTTTAATGTATGTCTAGCATTATCAGAAATAAACAACACATGTTCCCGTGCATATGTTTTGGTATTACCTCCTAATAAGCATACCCGTCCTTGAAAGGAGATTTAACAAGCAATGCGAAAAAAAACACAATTGTTTTCATCTAGTATTTTATTTAAACGATTACATATATGCATGTATATAATATTAATTTTCATAGAAATGATAATTATAAGATTAAACTTAAATGTTTAGGGTTTTTAAAAAACAAAATCATTTCGGCAGAGTGTCAGTTGTGTAATTAAAATATAGCGTGTTTGGTTTTAATATTTTAAAATAGTAGATGGATAAATTTTGCTTAAATCCTCACAAAATACTCACTCCACCGCGTAATTTGAGAAAAATAGCTCTTAATGCCATCATTAAATAAACTGCAGTTGCAAAATAACGTTTTTTGTGCTAATTGAGCATATTTGTAAAGATATTGAGATTTCTAACTATTATATTTCATATGCAGGTTAAATTGCTATGAACAATTTATTTTACCAGTATGCATATTTCGTATATTGAACACAATATAAGAGACCAATTTCAGGCGTATCCGTAAATGAATGTGACATCCGAAATAGGGTCAGTTGTAGTTTAGCACACTTGCAGGTCTCAACAAAATTGCTTCCCTTTGTGCACGTAGTTGGTGCGCATGATAAACCATAACAATCGTCCTTAAATGAAGTAAACATTGCGATGTTAAAGTAACGGATTATTAGATTAATATATATAACACAGGCATTAAGTTAATGAAAAATTTATTAAATATATAAAAGTCAAGTGTATGCATTTATAATATATTTACATACTGCCTGAAGACCGAATACTTTTGTGAGATATTTCACCTACTCCAGAGACTGCTATTAATTAAAACATTGTGATGAAAAATTACAAGTGGAACATTCTTGAGAAACCCAGTAACAAAACAAATGCGCTGAGATTTAGTATTTAACTTGAACAATTCTTTGGAAACGCTAGTGTTATATCAATCTGAGACAAGTTTTGTTTATCTCTATTTCAAGTTCAAAATCTACTGCTATCAGAAACACTATCTAACAGATGTATCAGATATTAACCAACCTGCAATGCAAAATTGAAATTTGACGTGAACTATGAGATAAAATTGGGTTTTGTTTGGAGGTAGTGCTTAAAGTGTGAATCTTGTGGATTTGACACCAAAGATATCACCTGTATGAGGAAATACAGCCACAAAAGGGAGTACCAATTGCTGACAATATAAATTTGTCACTTCCTGTTGCGTGCATGGATACACCTATCGGAAATGCATTAATTTGTTTCCTAATGATAAGTTTGCATACGGTCCCACCAGCTGAAAGCGGTATGCAGAGACGCAGTAATTATGTAACTGACGCAGTAGAGACGGTAGCGTAGAATGATTTGCCTGAGTCAGGAAACAGTGACGCGTATTAAACAAAGCATGTGGACTGTTGCCACACAATGGTATTCCCGCTGTAATCGACAACGCTCTGCGGTATGCAAGTGAAAGAAAACAACAGTAGCTAGCTACTCAGGTGACCATAACTATGGCTGAACAATGCAGTAAGCATAAAAAACATAGGCATGACATTTGAAAACAAACTGACTGCAGGAAAGAAAACGAGTCTGCTGTTATAAGAGATGAAAGAAGTGAGGCATACAGACTCATGTCTAATATCCTACAAAGTGAGCGCCGATACATGTTGACAAACTGACGACATATGGCGACAGTCAGGTACACAAAAGAGTGTCAACATCGAATGAAGAATGCTGTATAGAAGCTTCAACTGAACGACTAGCCTACATAACTCAATTGTAAAAGAGGCTTCTTAACTGACTTAAGTCGACCACTTTCAGTTAAAACATGTTCACGGGAATCACCAAAAACTTTCTTTGGCGCGTGATATTTGCCGCAAAGTGAACTAAGAGAATTCAAACTTACATATTGTCTGTGATGGGAACTTGAGCCAAATTAAAACATACTCACCTGGTATTGTAAAATCAATATATCAGTGCTATTCTGGTTGCTGTGGAACAACCTGTGCATAATATTCATTCGTGTGTTCGAGCAAGACTCCATTTAACTGGAAATGACAAGATTTGGTAAAAACGCAATAACAGCTATACGTCTTGGAGAGGACAGTTTGTCAAAGACACGCTTTAACTGCAGCACAAACAATATAGAGAGCATCAACAGAGCATGTAATGTTTCGGACCAAAAATACACTACTTACCAGAGAGATGCGAAGGTACATACGTTGAGCGCAGGTTTACGTATCAACGAGGGTCGAGACAGCGCCAACATGGAGAAGATGGCAGCACTAGGTGTTCAAAATCCTTCAAGTACCAAGGCAGTCAGGGTTCTGAAAAGTATACAGGACAGAAATGATTACCACAAGAGACGTCACTCCACTCAACACTACAAACATGCAAGGTTTATGAGACGAGAAGTAAATTTCAACAAATACGACGAAATTTATCAAAACGAAATCTACAAATAGAGCATGTTAGACACCTAAAACCGCCAAAATAAATCATTCGCCGAAATTTCAACTTATTATCATTATAAACCCTATTTTAAAATTTAAGTATATGCTCAGTCCAGATGTGCAGATAATCTTTCCCTATTTACCTGAAAAATTAGGGTATGTAATTATAGTCAACAAGTACTTGAAAATAAACAAAATATGTAAATGTCATGACGAAGGGCATGTCTGAGTTGTCTGAGTTGTTTTATACATCTTTATTTGGGAATTGATGGTTAGGAGTTTCATTGACAGGTGGTAAAAACGGATATATAAAGAAGTATGGCATAAATGAGAGATATCTATTACACCAGGTAAACATATGTGGAAATATTGACTTTAGGTAGACACTAACATTAGTATGTGAGCATGGACTCCCCCACAATAACCATCTGGATATTAAACATACTTTCTGCCATACATAGGACAAGCTTTGTCTTTTGCCTTGGTTGCAAATTCAGTTGAATCCCAAAACATGCATCCTAAATTGTTACTAACATTTGGAGCTATTTTTGTAAACAATATCATTAAATATTGATCAAAACATTGAAAATCAGCATCATCAGCTATAAGGAGGTCTGAAATACAGAAACAATAATAACAATTTAACACTTGATAAGAATAAATGAATAACTGCAATGTATTGTCCTGAATAAAGAAGAAAATGTTAACTATATTTTTAGTACTACTTCCTTCATCTATAGATCCGGAGTATTAAAGGGAGATAATAGTCCTAATAGCGGTATATTGGTAATTATAAACATAAACTATAACTAAATATCAAAATTAAACAACAGTATTAACACAATGTTAAACGACAAACCTATACTAATATGATACACAATAAGCACGCTGATATTTTTGTTTTGTGAAGATTTCAATACGAGCTCAGTGAGTCTGAAATAGCAAAAATCATCGCATGCACAGAAAACACGACAGAGTCCGGTCCTGTATTTTTTCTAAATCTCGCCTGATAAAGTTGATACTATAGACTCTAACATGGTATTCTCTATATGACGTAACGTATAGAATATCAAACGCAATCTTATAATTGAACGTCTCAAAAGCGATCGTTATAAAGTATATGATGATGAATTAAGCGAGTTGGCCAGAATGACTATAAGCAAATATCAAGGACAAGGCTATCGGCACGACCATCGTGTATTAAGTGTTGAACATATATATCAGGATTACATGTATTATAGCGTTGTACAGGTATACCAGGTTTAAATGTATTATAGTGTTTTACATGTATATCAGAATTACATGTTTTGTAGTGTTGTACAGGTATACCAGGATTACATGTATCATAGTTTTGTACAGTTATATCAGGATTTCATGTATTATAGTGTTGTACAAGTATATCAGAATAACATGTATTATAGTGTTGTACAGTTACATCAATATTACATGCATCATAGTGGTGTACAGGTATATCATGATTACATGTATTGTAGTGTTGTACAGGTATATCACCAGTACATGTTTTATAGTGTTGTACAGATACATCAACATCACATGTATCATAGTGTTGCATAGGTATATCATGATTACATGTGTTATTGTGTTTAACAGGTATATCAACATTACATGTATTATAGTGTTTTACAGATGTATCATGATTGCATGTGTTATAGTGTTGTACAGGTATATCAGAATTACATGTATCATAGTATTGTACAGGTATATCAACATCACATGTATTATAGTGTTGCACTGGTATATCATGATTACATGCATTATAGTGTTGTACAGGTATATCAACATCCCATGTGTTATAGTGTTGTACAGGTATATCATGATTACATGTATTATAGTGTTGTACCAATATTACGTGTATTACAGTGTTTTGCAGGTATATCAAAATAACATGTTTTATGGCCCTGTACATATGTTTATATGGATTACATGTTTTATAGTGTTGCACATGTATATGAAAATTACATATATTATGGTTTTGTACAGTTATATCAGGATAACATGTTTTATGGTGTTGCACAGGTATACCAGGATTAAATTATTTATAGTTTTTTACATGCATATCAGAATTACATGCATTATAGTGTTGTACAGTTATATCAGGATTACATGTATTACATGTATAGAGTTGTACAAATATATCAGAATTACATGTATTATAGTGTTAAACAGTAATATCAGGATAACATGTTTTATAGTTTTGTACAAGTAAATCAGAAATACATGTATAAAATTGTTGTATAGCTATATCAGGATAAGATGTATTATAGTGTTGTACAAGTATATCAGGATAACATGTATTATAGTGTTGTACAAGTATATCAGGATTACATGTATTACATGTATAGAGTTGTACAGTTATATCAGGATTACATGTATTACATGTATAGAGTTGTACACGTATATCAGAATTACATGCATTATAGTGTTGTACAGTTATATCAGGATTACATGTATTACATGTATAGAGTTGTACACGTATATCAGAATTACATGTATTATAGTGTTAAACAGTAATATCAGGATAACATGTTTTATAGTTTTGTACAAGTAAATCAGAAATACATGTATAAAATTGTTGTATAGCTATATCAGGATAACATGTATTATAGTGTTGTACAAGTATATCAGGATTACATGTATTATAGTGTTGTACAGGTATACCAGGATTACATGTATTATAGTGTTGTACAATTATATCAGGATTACATGTTTTATAGTGTTGTACAGGTATACCAGGATTACATGTATTATAGTGTTGTACAAGTATATCAGAATTACATGTATAATAGTGTTGTACAGTTATATCAGGATTACATGTATAATAGTGATTTACATGTATATCAGAATTATATGTATCAAAGTGTTGTACAGGTATACAATAATTAAATGTATTATAGTGTTTTACATGTATATCAGAATAACATGTATTATAGTGTTGTACAGGTATACCAGGATTACATGTAATATAGTGTCATACAGGTATACCAGGATTACATGTATTATAGTTTTGTACAAGTATATCAGAATAACATGTTTTATAGTGTCATACAGGTATATCAGGATTACATGTATTTTATTGTTGTACAGGTATACCAGGATTAAATATACATGTGTTATAGTGTTTAACATGTATATCAGAACTACACGTATTATAGTTTTGTACAGTTATATCAGGATTTCATGTATTATAGTGTTGTACAGGTATATCATGATTACATGTATTAAAGTGTTGCACAGGTATATCATGATTACATGTATTGTTGTATTGTACAGGTATGTCAGGATTTCATGTATCATAGTGTTTTACAGGTATATCAGGATTACATGAATCGTAGTGTTGTACAGGTATATCATGATTACATGTATTATAGTGTTGCACAGGTTTATCATGATTACATGTAATATAGTGTTGTAGAGGTATATCAACATTACATGTATTATAGTGTTGTAGAGGTATATCAACATTACATGTATTATAGTGTTGTACAGGTATATCATGATTACATGTATTATAGTGTTGTACAGGTATATCATGATTACATGTATTATAGTTTTGTATAGGTAAATCAGTATTATATATTATAGTGTTGTACATGTATATTAGGATTACAAACGATCCTTTGCTAGAACGCGAAATTTGTGGCTACGAATAATGTCATTTAATCGAAAATCTGTTTGCTAACCTACTGGGATTAACGCGACTTATCATGGGAGAATGTGTGACACACTTTTCAAATTTTTCAATATATTGTGTTAAATTTGTTATATAATGGTTCCGTCTACTATTACGCATGGAAATATCTCGGTATTCATGAAATGTATATTATGCTGAACCATCACGGCGAGATATGGGCCGAACAAACAAAATTCCAATTGGAGTTGTTTCCCCAATTCAGTTTAAACTTGATACTTGTAGTTCTGTTAATGTATTGCCTTTCAAACAGTATCAATCATTATAATTGAAACACCTTTTAGATGCCCCTGAACACAAGCTGTCCTCCTATACTGGTAAAACACTTCTAGTTCTAGACCAAGTCGTTTTGACCTCTTGTTACAAAAGTACAAGTGTTGAGTCACTATTCTAAGTTTTGGATAGTTCAACACCTCCCCTAATAGAGTTAATACTTCAGTTGACCTGGGTCTTATACAACTAACATACTCCGTGGATACTTCTCCTGCTGTTATGTATAAGCAGGATGTACTGAATGAACATGGGGAATTGTTTGAGGGAATCGGGGTCATACCTGGAACAAGCAAACTGAACCCTAAGCAGGATAACATGCCGGTGGTTAGCCCACGTAGGCGTGTCCCTGTAGCTCTTAAATCAAGACTTAAAGAGTAATTCCATAGAACAGAGTAGGGCGACATAATATCAAAAAAGAAATAGTCTATTGACTCCCTCTTGGTTGATGAAAAAACAAAAACTGGTAAATTGAGGATATGTTTAGATCCCAAAGCCCTTAATAATAAAATACATAGACCTCACTACCCAATGATAACACTTAATAACGTGACATCAAGACTGACAAGTGTCACTAGTTAAGTTTACTTGACATTACATAAGCATACTAAAGCATTCAATTAAATGATGACTCCTCGTATATGACAACGTTCAGTACCCCATTTGGTTGATACAGATACCATAGATTGCCTTTCGGTATCTCGTCTCTCAAGACATATTTCAAAGGAAAATAGACGAAATAATTGAAGGACTGACAGGCGTGACTGCAAAAGTAGATGATATACTCGTGCAATTGCAAAAGGTATTCGGTTTAATCATCCCGACAAATGCGTAATTGCAGTGAACGAAGTACCATTCTTTGGTTATATTATTACATCCTCTGGTCTGAAGCCAGATCCTAGTAAAATAGAAGCAATTGCCAAGTTGGATGTTCCTCAACACAGAGCCGAGTTCAAAGCCTTATTAGGTATGGTTTACTATCTGCAGAAATTTGCACCAAATTTTGCAGAAATCACAAGTCCATTGCGCTCTTTATTGAAAAAAGACGTAGAATTCATGTAAGACAAGCCACAAACAGAATTTTTCGACAAAATGAAACAGACTATAATACAGAGCCCTGTTTTGACATTTTTTATCACAAAAAGACAGTCATCGTTGAATGTGACCAATGCATGGCGTAGGTGCAGCTATAATACAAAACGGCCGCCCATTAGCATACGCATCAAAGATACTTACACAGACAGAACAAGG
Organism: Panopea generosa; assembly: GCA_029582155.1. Classification (NCBI taxonomy): domain Eukaryota; kingdom Metazoa; phylum Mollusca; class Bivalvia; order Adapedonta; family Hiatellidae; genus Panopea; species Panopea generosa. The sequence goes on from CM055900.1 coordinate 74,405,283, forward strand.
TTATGCCAACATTGAGCGAGAAATGCTGGTGATAGTTTTTGCTTTTATGTGTTTTCATCAATATATATATGGTAGAGCAGTCGTTGTTCACTCTGACCATACGCCATTATCGTTCATTATGAAGAAACCCTTCTTTGCTGCCCGACCGCGGCTACAGAGAATGTTGCTTCAATTGCAGAAATACGACCTTGATGTAAAACATGTTAGCGGGAAGGAAGTTAGTGACTTACTTTCAAGGAAACCTTTGTCGGCCAGTTACGACATAAATGGCCACTAAGACTGACTATCATATGCAAACCTTGAAACAAACTATAGTTCAAAGTTTGTCAGAATTGACTCCAACGAATTAGTTGTTGAAATTTTAATTACAGAGATGATCTCTCAATTTCAGACGATCTTATATTTAGGGGACATACACTGGTTATCCCAAAATCACTTAGATATCATATGATTGAACAAGTTCATATAGGACATATGGGAACAGAAAAAGTCTACAAAGAGCAAAATATGTTATGTTTTGGCCTGGTTTGGCAAAACAAATAATTACCATTGTTTTGGAATGCCCATTCTGTCTCGAACACCGAAATTTCACTCCCCATGAGGTACCCCTGAGACCATGGCAAAATGTAGCCACTGACCTGTTCCACTTTGACGAATAGAACTATCTAGTTACTCTCAATACAGTAGATTCTTTGAGATAGTCAGATAACCAGACACACGAAGTACAACAGTGATAAGGATACTTAAATTGCATTTTGCTAGACTAGGCATTCTGTGCTAGACTAGGTATTCTTGATAAGTTGGTCATAGATAATGGGCCACAGTTTGCCTTGGAAAACTTTCAATTGTTTTCGCAAAAATGGAATTTTACACATGTAACCTCCAGTCCATAACATCGTATTTCTAATGGATAAGCCGAGGGGAATATCCAAACTATCCAAACCAAGCTATTGCTACAAAAGGCAAAGGATAGCGGAAACGATCCCTGTATTGTTATCCTGGAATACAGAAACACACCGCTTTTCTGTAGTTATTCTCAATCTCAACTGTCGTATAAATATCCCAAGGAAACATTAGGATTTTATGATCTCGAAGGCTTTATGAAAGTGGGACTCTATACCTTTCCAAACCTGATTCCTTTGTTAACAGGTTTAAATAGTGATACACCAGCCATCCAAAATGTATTAAAAACCTTTCTAGATAGATACCATTAATTTGGAAAAAACATGTAAGAATCTGGCTACACAACACTTAACGCAGAAGACAAGCGGTACAGAATGTTTAATTACAAGAAAACGTGTATTCAAAATGTCACCAGTAGATTATTATTATTATTATTATTATTATTATTATTATTATTATTATTATTATTATTATTAATATTATTATAGGCCATACTATCAGCAATGGAGGAAATCCTACCTATTATAGTCAACGCGCTGGGGAAAATCAAAAGGTGATTGTTATGGAAATATAAAAAAATTGATTTGCAAATTGATTATCTCAAACAATACGTTAGCAAATACACGAAACGTCTCAAGTTTGCATTCTTCTTTAGTAACATCGGCCATGATAACTTAAGGGCTGTTGGGCATGCCGACGAGCGTTTGTAAGACTTTTTGCAATGAATGAAAGGTAATGTTCATCTTAAGAAAACGGTACTTATTGTAGGGGCTGACCAGGGGTTTCGCATTGGTGGTCCAAGCACTTCATAAGTTGGAAGTCTTGAAAACAACATGTCGTATATGTCTATTTATTAACCAGAGGTGCTTGAATTAAAGTACAGATTGATGCATGGAATTTTGTTGCATATTACACTACGATTGGCTTCGCACTATGACGTTTACGCAATACTGAGGGATATTCTACACATAAACTATGTTGAATCCACATCACCACCAGTTTCAGATGCATAAGTAGGAAGAAGCCTTTTCAGTAAGATTACACATGCACGAACGTGCCAGGACGCTGGCGTTCCGTCCTAGTACTGTTCCTGTAACGACACAAAGCCAGTCAATGTATCATATCCGCCGTTACAGACGCTACTCGCTTTTGTAGTGAATAAACTGAATATTAACCTGAAAAATCACGGACACATTGATGCAAAGCTAAGTTCAATAAATAAAACTGAAGCAAACTTAATTATAGCTCCAAGTGCAAATGCCAAACATGCTATGTGTGGTTCATTGGACTTTAACGAACCTTATAAAAAAGGCACATATACCCAGGGTCGATATCTTATCATATTCAATACAAGTTCGGGACAGGAATTATTTGCAGCTGCACTTGAACTTCGACAGAAAAAAAGGTGTTATCGATCGAGTCAATAAATATTGGAAACAGTCACATTGTATCACTGATATCAGACTGAAGCAGTATTGCTACTGTTTGGGTTTACTCTAGGTTTTTTTAGTAACCTATGTATGCATTATATTGCTAATAATTGGATGCCTCTGTGTAATTTAAAATAGTCAGATTTTTAATTATAATTTTTAAGTATACTTTATAATTATTATAGGGGGTGTTTAATAATTATTTAGATGTCTATTTACATATAATTTAAATAAAAGTGTTTCGCATATGTGTTGACGTACTTCATTAAACAACTACTTATCTAACCTTTTTGTTCATTATTACATAAGATGTAATAATCCTCTTATAAAATATTCTTAAAATCGTTTATATTTAAACATTTCTCATGTCGTAACAAGTAAACATGTATACAGTAAATCGTTTGGGCCACACGTTCTCTCAGCTTAGATTCGGTCCTTCCCATACATTTTAACACAATTAATTTGGCAATGGCTATGTAAACTGATGAATAATATTGTCGCAGTGCATACATTGACTGTTTATATCGAAGGAAGGACAAGAAGAATAGAAATAAAAAAATAAACAGCTAAAGTAGAAATAATGAACTTCAGTAAGACAGACTAGTAGAATAACAAGATAGTTGTTAGCTTAGATTTTAGATTTCGAATCAAAGTAAGATGTAACTTAAATAGAACTGGCAAATAATGTACAGTGCTCTTCAATTACAATACTTCCAAACTTCTTTGTAACGACTGGTTGTGTGTATGTATTCATGGGCCGCTTTGAAAGCAATATTTGCATCAACGGAGAGTGCAGTATTTTAAATAAAATGATGCTCGAATATTTAATGGGCGATACTCACTGGTCGAGTTAGATAAGACGGTTTGCTGGTATCTAAAAAGATTGCAGCACAAAAAAAAAATTATTATCTTCTATAGAAATTGAACACATACAAAACAGGTAATTAAGATGAAGGTCCTTGTTCAAATTGGTCCATTTTTTTGTCAATCTTTCATGCATAGCAGATATGTATATGTGACCAACACAATAAAGAGAGTGTTTGTTACTTCGTGAATATAGGCTTTTAATATATATTCAAAAATTGATACTGTTACAGGGTCTGTAATCTCGTAAGGTAACGAGTTCAAAGCTAAAATAAATTATGATATACATGATCTGCGGTTTATTTCAGGGCGACTTATTGGAATGTTTATATCTATTTTGTTTCTTAAATAATATGTTATGTTTCTCCAACAGAAGAAAATATAAGGTATTTTACACGTAGGGATTTTGAAAATGTACCACTTACATACAGGTAATTTTAGTGCAGAAAATGTCATCCTATTTTAAGTAAAGTTTATATACGTTAAAAGTCCGGTCTCTGACTTCTGCTGTCAAAATTTAATGAGACTTGAATTTTTAATGCATTTATTTCCCTTTTTCGAAGCTATCTCCAAAAGTGAAAATTCAGCTGTCAAAAACGAGTGAATGCACCATCTGCCTTAATACATACACTGCATCTCCGTCGAATGGAGATAAGTATTAGAGACTTTGTAAACGCACCACTTTTTCAAACAGTTTTAGCATGACAGCCTACCTACAATTTATTGTATACTTCCACAGTATACGTGCATATACCCAGGCGAATAATGTCAAACATTAAATTTGTGAGGGCATCGATCTGATTTTTTGAATATAAAATTGATTTAGTTTTGTCTAAATTTGTCTGTGGTACTCCAGCTTTATCAGAACAGAACAGAATATGTCTTTATTCAGACTTTTACATATTTCATCATCATAGTATACAAACAAATTTACAATGTGAAGCCACGTTACAAACATTACAGCTCATATAATAATCATGAAATGTTTATAATGATAATCCTTTAAAAGTATATCATTCAGTTTGTGTTTTTGTTTTTTAATCCTTTCATTTTAGAGAGGATGAACCAATAGGTATGTAGCGTTATAGTTTAAAATATATATTCAGCTAGATTGATTAAAATAGTTTTATTTGTCGTTTTCATTAATTCAATAAACTAAAACATAGAAAGTCTTTGAAAAAGTATCGTTTTAAATAGCATTTTCTAACATGATTAAAACGTGGCGTATACATATAAAGTAGTATTTATCTTCTATGTCAGAAGCATTACAGCATACGCCCTATCTCTCATTTCTCGGTATTCTGTTTCTTGCGAACCGACCCGCTTGAATCCTCAAAGAATGAGAACCTAACCTGATGCTCGATATAAAAACTCTCAAACTACTTGATAATGAATCAAAATAGTGTTCATAATGACCACGATGTCGACAGCAACAATGACCATGATATATATTCTTACAATGATCACAATATCGGTAAAAACAGGACCATGCTATCGATAAGAACAATGGCAACGATATTTATAACGCTAATGACCACGATATCGAAAAATTTAACAACAATGACCACGATATCGATAAAAATAACAACAATGACTACAATATCGATAACACCACTGGCAAAAATATCGATAACAACAATGACGATGACATAAGGATAGCAATAATGAAAACAATAACAACAACAATTAAATAACAATACGAGGGGCATTCAATGAAATATGTCACTAATGGTTTTCCGTAGAAATAATGTTGCGTAAGAACATGAAAAACTCGTGCAATTGTTTGGGGATGTTTATTTAATACAAATGCGAATTCTCAATTTAATCCATTTATAATTGACCAAGGTATTCATTGTTGAATTATATACTTCATGTTCAGTGGCTATATTTCAATGTCACAATGAAACCTTAAAAGAAGTTAGAACTAAGGACATTAAAGCCCGAATTTCTTTGCAGTAATCTCTAAAAGATATATATTCTGAATTGATTTGTATATATGATAGTTCTACTGTAATATTAAGAACAGGTTTTCGTTGGATTATGAAGTTTAAGGTGGTCAGCATAACCTGCAAGAAGATAAATGTCGAGCTAGGCCTATTGATGCAGCAACAAAGGAAAACATTGATGCTGTAAGATCTATGGTAGAAGAAAATGGACGGTATACTGTTTCCCGGATAGCTTATAGATGGATCCCCTACTTACTGGCGTTGACCGAAAGGCCAAGCGTTAAGAGTGTGCTGAAAAACGTGCACAATTGGACTGGAACTTGGGTTTAGTATTTTGACAATAACAAGAACAAATGCGATAGCAAGAACACCTGTTTCCTAGTATGTTATTTCCAAAATATTTTACCAACTTGTATATGCTTAAACATTTAAAACTTAAATATTAGAAACGCAGGTAAATGGTCTTGATTTTAGACTAGTGTCAGTAAAATAAACGTATATTATTATGGTTTCTTTGATAAAATAAATAACCAGTCGACATTGAGATATTGTATAAGCATTTAGTTTGGTCAAACAGAAGCCTTTCCGAGATTTGTATATTCTAGATTGTATATGTGAAGAAACACAGCGTGTTGCCACCATACCGTTTGGATTTGCCGACGGTCATCGCAAAAGCATGTGCGGTCGTTGTTACCTCTCTACACTAGATGATCAAAAAAAACTAAAGAGTCACGTGACTTGCAAAGAGTCGACAAAGATATCATTTCATTTATTTATTTAGCATGTGCTAATAGCACATTTTTATACAATGCACAGAGCCGGCTTATAGTGCATATTATTGAATAAAATATACAAAATGTTAGGTTGATCCAAGACAGAACGATTTTATAAACAACGGAGACAAGTATACAGCACCTATTCTATGTTTACATTGTATCATTAGCCGTCGTACAATGTCGTCGTACCATTACCATATGTCGCCGCACAACATGTACCTTTAGCCGTCGTATCATTACCATATGTCGCCATACCACTTGTATCATCAGACGTCTACCATTACCATATATCGGCGCACCATATGTATCATCAGTCGTCGTACCATTAAATGTCGCTGTACCACATGTATCATCAGACGTCGTACCATTAAATGTCGCTGTAACATATGTATCATCAGTTGTCGTACCATTAAATGTCGCTGTACCACATGTATCATCAGTCGTTGTACCATTAAATGTCGCTGTACCACATGTACCATCAGTAGTCGTACCATTAAATGTCGCTGTATCACATGTATTATCAGATGTCGTACCATCACCATATGTCGCCGCACCACAAGTATCATCAGACGTCGTACAATTACCATATGTCGCCTCACCTTATGTATCATCAGTCTTCGTACCATTAAATGTCGCTGTACCACATGTATCATCAGCAGCCGTACTTTTACCATATGTTCATTTGGCCAATTATTACAGCACAAACCGTTGTCGTCTTCGCGCCATTTTTATCACTTTATACAGTCCATAATTTATCGTTCTGGTTTTAGCCAGGATCGTTACGTTGATATCATTCACCACTGATATAAAATTGACCTACATGTCGAGTTCACCGTTGGTCGATTATTGTCGCCTCCGGTATCGCCGACGAAGTTGCTGAATCGTCGTGTCCCCTAAATTGGGTTTGACTCGTGGTCGTGCTGCCATTTCCTCTGCATCTGAACCGTTTCAGCTAATGCTCCATTACTGTTCACAGGATTCGTGGAATCATGGTAAATAAACATTCTTAATTTACGAGCTCTATAATAATACTTATTTCTTTATTTATATAATAATCCCATAATCCCTTAAATAATAATACTCCTATGCCTATAAAAAACAACATATGACGAAATTTGTGAGTCATGGTAAGGTAACTTTCAATCACGCTAAGTTTGTGAAAACCTATTACTTTTAAAACATTCATATTGATTATTTCCTCAGTTTGCAAAGTTTATTTCTTTCAAGAAATCAATGTATATGTAATGTATTGCTTTTAGTAATTTCATTAATGGTCAGATATACTTCACATATTTCTTTATTGCCTCTTTATTACATATCATTACATTAAATAAATAAAATTTATTTATAATATGCGACCTGCATTATTTCTTTATTCATAGCAACAAAGTCAGTTTGCTAGAGAAAAAGCGTCTCTATCAGATTTATTACTTTTGTTTTCATAATATAATTATTATCAGATTGTAACTTAGTGTATAACGAATCAATTGAAATAAATGATTGTGACCTTTATCTAACATGTTTGAGAAAGCGCTAAATAACATCTTCAACTTCTTTTGAGATATCGATTCCTTACTGCTTCTGCTAATGCTACTATCTTTATCACAGCTACTGCTGAAACTCATTTTCTTTGTAGACCTAATTTTCATAGAGTTTCGAACATAGCTATTGTCCATGTATACTTTCTTCCTTGTAGATCATTTTTTTAGGTTTTTGAACATAATTTACGTCCATTTCTACTTACGGGCAAAAATCGCTGTCAACTTCCAGATCTCTTGAAGGCTTGTCATTTATAGAAAATCTCAAATGAAAGAAGTGAAACCTACATTTTACTGTTTGTCAACCTCTGCACTATCAAAATATGATGAGAAAAGTAGCGGTCATGTGTCATATAAGAGATGTTTTTTCTGCTCAGTGTGTACACTGGTGACAAAGTGTCTACTTCCGAAATCATGTATTCATACCCCAATTTCCAAGCATCATTTTTTTTTTCTAAATTCACAATTCAAACATGACAATGCTATCAAAATGTTCAAAATACATCAATAATGCCATTCAAATAAAAAAAATGAGCATTAAAATAAGGAAAATGCTTCTTTAAAGAAGAAGAAATGAGGATTATTTATAACCGCCATTATGCGACTACCCCACGGAAGCACTTTTTGCAATAGTGGTACTATGCCTATAAGAAACTTTTTTTTTCAATTTCATAATTACCTCTTTTTTACTAAGTACTATCAATTTGAAGTAATACTGCCAAGTTGCAGGCATTAAATACTGAAACTTTTGTCAAATTACCACTTTTTGCATGATCATTATATACAGGCGCGAGATGTTGACCGACATGCTATTGATATGTTTGACTAATTTTACCAAAAATATATTTATTTTTTTTACCTAATTCCATTAAAAATTTTTATACCAAAATAATCTCATGATACACTGAAGGCATTATCTTACCAAAATACATTATTCAATACAATGTACATGCTAAACATTGCAATTTCAATCATCCAAAGTGAAAAATCTTCAAAATTTTGTGATTTTTCATGAAATTTCAATGTAAATATGCACATATATGCTTAATTTGAGGCATAAACTTGCCAAAATGTTGTTTTTTATGAAGCAAATGTCTCGAATTTGTCATTTAAGACTATGAGAGTGTAGAAAGAGGTTATTTTACCTACAATTAACATTTTGGAAAATCACCCCCATTTCACACAAATGTCTCCTATTGGTGTAAACCCACCATTGATTTTTGTTCTTTATTCTATAGTAAATAATAAAAGTTTGAAGGCTTGTCATTCATAAAGAATCCAAAATGAAAGAAGTGAAACTTTCATTTTACTGTTTGTCAACCTCTGCACTATCAAAATATGAAGAGAAAAGTAGGGGTCATGTGTCATATCAGAGGGTTTTTTTTCTGCTCAGTGTGTACACTGATGACAAAGTGAAAGTAGACTTCCGAAATCATGTATTCATACCCCAATTTCTAAGCATCAATTTTTATTTTCTAAATTCACAATTCAAACATGACAATGCTATCAAAATGTTCAAAATAATGCCATTCAAATAAAAAAATGAGCAATAAAATAAGGAAAATGCATTTTTAAAGAAGAAGAAATGAGGATTATTTATAACCGCCATTATGCGATTACCCTACGGAAGCACTTCCTTTTTGCAATGGTGGTACTATGCCTTGAAGCCTTCTTGAAACGTCATACGAGGAATGTTTTCTTCATCGGAAGACTTGTCTCTAAGCTTTCTATATTTATCTGTCAACCTTACTATAAGTATTTTTATAAGGGTATATTATTAAAATTATAATCAGAGCCAAATTTATTAAAATTGTACCACAATTTGGAAATTTACTTTCATCTGGCAACCGTTTCAATATAACTAAAACAACCACTGCTCTGGTTACAATGATTTCTCATCTGTCCCCAAGTAAAGAGTAATATTTTAAAACAATATGATAAACAACAGTTTTGAGTTTCTCACAATTATAATGTCACATGCCAATCATTCGGTAATTTTAACACAATTTTCTGTAATTTAATTAGCTCGACCCATGTTAGTCATTGTAGTTATATGAATATCCAGTCAATCTTATTCATTTCCAAAACACGTTTTTAATGTTTATTTACATGGTAAATAGCGTCTACCTAAACAAAAATTATTTTATAACACCATTAACCTTAATATTGCCTTTCTATAACAACTATTAAATGGCCTCGCTAACTGTCTGTCCTATATGGTTAATTACAAAATCGGATACATATACTACATGAGTACATGTCAAGTCTCTGTACACGCTTACTGCACGCGACAACACTAATACGGTACCGCTATTATTATTACACAATTTACATTCACTGCCTCTGTGACGCGATCTAACTGACCGCGTGTCAGTGTCCAAACTCTGTGTAGTTTCTCTTTTTCTTTGTTTTACTTTTTTTTCTTTGTTTTCTTTCACAAACCCCTAAATTTCGATGAAATACGTCTCTGTCACTACATTCATGTAAGCTATTATACAAATGTATACATCTTACCATTTATGTATATGGCCCAGTAAATTATATTTACGCTACTGTCGCTTACCTCTAAACTCCCATTAATGCAGGCCTTTTTGTCTAATTACAAACATGTAAAAAGTATTATTATATACTCAAACGGAAACAAAAGTGTGCACTTTGTATTTTTTGATTATTTTAATTTTACAAAGTATAATGTTATCAAATATGAAGCATAAAAATATCGGTCGTCACGGTTTATAGCCACACCGAAAAATCAGTCAAACATAGCTAGTTATTACGTTATAGCTTAATTTCGATTTTGCAGGATTTCCACGCGGAACATGTATACATAAGTACAAGTGGCGAAACTTTTTTTCTCTACATTCTTTAACACATGTATATTGCGAATATCACTGTAGATTTTGAAAATTTATAACATGAATATGCCACGACTATCAGAACGTCAGCGTATTGATGCCTTAATGATGCTGGGCAGAGATGACTCTACGCAAGAAAACATCCCTTTGGCTATTTGCGTATTTTTTATTTTGACCCCTTATCCATGTAGACCCGTCGTACGTTTATTCAAATTCAACGCAATAAAATAAACATATTCGTTAGAAAGGTAATTGAATAAGATGAATAAAAAATTGATACCACACATGAATGTGTTCCATCATTCGATTTTCAGCAAAACAAAAATATAAATGTGCACACTTTTTTTGCGTTTGAGTATATTTTTCAATTTACTTACGTGATGTATTAACTTCATTGATACAATAATTTTCAATTAAACTATTTTAAAAATTATAATTAATGAATGACTATAACACAGTACAAAAGATTAAATCTGAGATGAACTTCCTTATTTTTCTAGTGCTGAATAACGTTTGTTTATATAACACTTATCATGGCTGACTACCAAGAACAGTTTTATGACACTATTTCGAGTCTGCTATCATGGTAACAAGTAGTGGTTTTTTATCATTTATTTTCATTTTGTTCGAATCTTAAACTCTCAAATTCATTGACTCATTCAACTACTATTTGTTAATTTGTGCGAGTACAGCATCAAAGTGTTCCATGAAGATGTCCACGTGGTGGTTCTGGAAGGTCAAGGTTGGACGGAATCTCAGCGTTGTATTTCCACAAGAACCCGTGTGAACACCTGGAAATGTATCAAGTATGTAATTCAACTAACATTAATTACATTAAGTAATGATATAGAGACGGATGGAAAACTAACATCTTACCAAATGTTGGTAATGTATTATTAATTATTTACCAAATTAACCATTCAGTAATCGTTTAATTGCTAGGAACTGTCAGACAGACATAGGCTTAATCATTGGGGGTTAATCGACTTGATTCAGGAGGTATCAGGTTCTTGAAAAGACTAACAAGAATACGTCAACTGGGTAAACAAACTTAAAAGCAATTTGTATGCAAATGGCCTCGGTTATCTTTGGAGAAATTAATATGTCCAAAACGAATATACATTTCTGAAGAAGTAGGATCTTAGATTCAAAGAAAGGTATTTTTAAAGAAAGCAATGTTGGATCTGTATAAAAACTATACAAAGGAACTATTTAACGTTTGAAAGATATCTAAACGTGATAACAATTAAAAGTATAGAAGAACTATGGTGTCCCTCAGAACTTCATCTCATCTGCTTCTTATAGAAACCGGAACCTATTGGCACACCAAGAGAGTTTTGATAAAAAAGAATATTTTAATGAGTTGCAAAAATGAAACAGCTATACAAATCTTACATTTTTCGTTTACTATAGTAAACGTATTAGCGCAACGTATGAATTCTAACAAGGTAATATTGTGAAATTTGCATAATCTTTTGTATTTACCATTCAATGCAAAAATGTGTAAACAGTACAATATCCTAGGGGATGACTACCCCGTTTTAATTGAATGTGTTAATGTTAATGAACTGAGAAAAACTTACTTAAAACCATACTATAGGGAAAATACTATTTTAAATGTGTGCAGTTATTAACCACTGAAAATAAGCCTAAATTAAAATGTTAAGCGTTTATGTTTATCAAGCTTTTGAATTAAGTGTAACAGCAACATTTAGTAAAAACAAACGAGTTTAAATATAAATTTCGATATGTGGTATGTCTCTAAATAAACTTGATAAAAATATTTGGTTAGTGCTAATATCACTTCTGATTATGCAAAGAAAAAGAACTATAATCTTTGCAAGTCATGTTAAAGCCCATGATTTTATAAATAAACGCTTGATATATCGCGTTTGCCAATAGACGGCATGAACATCATACAAGCCCCGCTATGAAAACAGTACTCTATAAGTCTGATATTGTTTCATGCTTATTATCAACGCACTATTCAAAATTACAAGAATTGATCTCCCCCGTTAGCAGTTGATTCTAGTGAGGAGATAACATTAGTGGATGTAAATGACAGGAGTTTTCAGATTAACACAGTAACCACAAATCAATCGTTAGAGCAACGAACAAAAGCATTTAATTTCGTACATCAAGAATTAGACAAAATAAAGAAAAGGCAACCACAATACAACAATGAAATTAATGAAATAAGGTCAGAAGTTTTACTTAAAATAGGAGACGCGGTATTTTATAAAAACAACACAAAAAGAGTTCAAAGTTAGATACAAAATGGAATGCATTTTATAGAATTACTGAAGAAAGATCTCCTGTTACTTTCATAATAAGTAATCAAGTAGCTGGGTCAACTACAAAAGCGCATGCGTCACAGTTAATTAAAGCCAATGTTAATGGGTAATTCTAGAGGCTCAAACAAGTCACTGGCCGGTCCGAAAACAATATTTTGTTGCACCTACGGCTAGTTCTGACTCAGAAAAAGATTCTGAAGTCCCAATAGAATCCCCAGTAAAGCATCTAACAAAAAGGTATAGAAACCAAAGATTAAATTCCAGTGATGAAAGTGATAAACCTTTATTAGAGTTAGCTAAGAGATTAAGAAATCAAAATAAAGACAGTTCTGATATTAAATCTGAAGAGTCTGATTTGGCCGATATGGATTCTGTAATCAGCAAAAGTGACCAATAGCACAAACAAATAGTAATCAAGATATGGCTGATATGGTAAATGAAAACCAACTGAGCGATGACGCTAAAATATCAATTGATAACATAAAACAAAGAAATATACCATCAAAACATGTTAATCAGAGACAAGTTAGGCCTAGAAAATCGCTTACGGCTAAGAAATTGTTAAACATGTGGAAAAAAAGGCTTGTAAGTTATTAAACATTTATAACTTCAAAATATTATTATAGTTGAAGGGAAACAGAGAGTTATATAAAGTATAATTAATGAAAACTTCTAGTACAGAAGTAAATTATGATTTTTCTTCTAAATACTTATTATTGATGTATACCAAAGTGGTATGTGACGTAAGGTTATGATATTATTATCAGAAGCAATATGGAGGTTTGTCAAAATTAATATTTGTAGAAATGAGATCACATTTTAAGCACAAATCGGTTCGAAACTTCGAAAGCACAGATTTTTTCTAGACAGTTTATTAAAAACTGCACGGACAACTTACAGTATTGTAAACAGTGTGCGTGTGTCCAGTTAATGACTACATAAAACATTCATTAAAATAAATATATATCAACATGGCGATATATAACATTATTGTTTAAATAACTTTTATATTATGGAAGGCACAAGCGGTCAAAAGTTAATCACAGTCAACATGTCATAGAAACAACAATTGTTTGGACAAACACAGTAATTACTGTCCAAATGTACCTACGGGGAACATTGTAAACAACATTAGCTTAATGATAAACTGTCAAAGGTACCCTGTAGCATTGATTGTATGTCAACATGGCGACATTTTAGTGAAAGTACTTCATATACATTTCATCGTCTGGCATTCAAGCGTGACAGCAATACAGATGTAATCTTTGCCACATAAGTAAACAACGATTGTGGAACACATTAAGTTTTCACGGGTGATAACTTCTACCAGGGCGAAGTTTCAAAACCTGTCAAAGATGACAATTTTCACCAGCTCGGGGCATATTGTGGAGACATATCTACGCTTAACAATGGATAATGGGACAACACATATACCATAAGGCTACATGAAGTGTCAACCGTTTACCAGCAAAACCAATTTTCAACAATAGTGAAGTATTGTGTTAAGAAATATATATATATTAAATCTTATATTCACGGTGTTACAAAATTAAATTCAAATGATGGTTCCGGTAGTTTTAATACTTTGATTTAAATATGAACGCTAAGCAGAAAACTTCAAATCGTGATTTAGATATGAACGTTATACAGAAATTTCAAAGAACAACAACAAAACAACGTGACTTAAATATGAACGCTACGCAGAGAGAGACATACGAATAGTTTGCAGTTACTATGAACAATAATTAGATTATCAGTTATACTATAAAGAACATTAATGATTTTGTGTCGATAGTTTATTTTACTTATATTTGCATTTTGTGGTGACAGGTTTTTAAAACTGTTGTTTGATTTTATGATTATTCTTGTTATTTGTTTAGAAAATAATAGAATGGTATTGTTTAAGTAGATTTTATTAGTTAAAAGAATTTAACTTTCCCGTTTCAAGTTGATATTTAAGTAAAGTACGTAATGGAAATTTAGATATATTCATCTATTAAATATTTTTTTATTTGATATGGCCGTATAATATTGATATAATAAATATAAGTTTTGATAGAACAAGTTAAAAAATTTATAATAGAAGAAACAAAAATAGTATGAAATAAAAAGTGGCATACGTATTAATAACATTATACATATAGATAACTGTATAAACAAATGTTACAATATTTTAAAAAAATGTTATGTGTTCTATAAATTGTCACAAGTGTGGAAACTAATCAAAATTATTTAAAGTTAAAACAATTTATTATCAGAAATCATTGCAAAATCTTACTTGAGTGTATATGTATCTGTCTTAAACAACTGAGTGTTGATATATACTAACCAGATAGCAGGAAATAATAATGTCATATTTTGATTGAAATCAAACCAGGAAATTCTAGAGTAATTAGAGACTTATCAGTGATTAGCATATCCGTTGTTTGAGGCATATTTTATGTATGACACCTCAGCGAGAAAGTAATTGTTGCTTAATTACGGCAAGTTACCGTATTCAGGCCTGTAGCAGAACTGATATAAGTGTAATAAACAATAATCTGATTATAATAGAGAAAAAAAATTAGTTAATATATATATTAGCTTAAACTTGGGAGGAATGTTACATTAAAGTATGTTAGAATTGTAGATAGTATAAATGACAGTTTAATATGATAGGATGACAGATTACTGGAGATAAATAATAGCGAGGGTTATCTTGATGTATAGTTAAAAGTCAGTTTATGGGCGGGATTTTAAAGTCTGTAATTAAAATACTGACCAATAGAAAAGTAGAAACGAGTTGACCAATGATAGAATAGTCCAGGGACTGGTTTTAGTAGAGATAAGTCCTTCAATCAGAATGTCGACACGGACAGGGTAACATGTCATTAGACTAGGGTTAGTTAAAACGAGCGATAGCGAGTTTAAAAATGTTAGCTTGTGACTTTGAACTTATGCAAATTGTATAATTATGTGAATAAAATTTACTTATTTTACAAAGAATGTTGTTGAGTCGATTATACCACAATCACTTGTATTTACATTATAAATTTGTATTGTAATTGTTTGGCCCGGTGACCTCTATCATAAATGAAAGACGTATGTTTATCAATAAGTGGAATGCTCAGTTCAGTATAGTGGTAAACATCAGACACAGACTCAGAGGGTCGTAGGTTCACACATCCATCATAGCAATTACTGCAATATGCCCTTGAGCAAGACAATGTATCTACATATACATATAACTTGTTTCTCAAGCGATATATGTATAAACCACCGTAAGTGTTATATTATTTAAACTTACCAATAGAAACCACATCTTACCTCTTTGCCTGAGCTGGGTCATTGCCTTGTCTCTAGTGGCAGCATCACAGAAGTCAACAGAACAGAATGTTCCCAGTCCCCGTGCTTTACTTACAATTCCACTGTTCTTGTTCTAAAACAGTAATTTTACAGAGCATGTAAAGACGATATAACTATAATGTTGTTTTTTATAGTTATGCATATATATTTACAGTATAATTTGGTCCAATAAAAAACGTGTTTGCTATTGTGTGTACGTTACAAACCAAAGAAGAAATACTGATTTTTTAATTAAGAGATTGTCATCTGAGGCCAAGTAGTATTAATCGCTTTCACAAGATCACTGACAGGTACATCTCACTGCTGAAGTCATGGGTTTGAACTCTAAAAGTGAGGGTTTTTTATTGAGTCACGTTTATGAGTCTATGAATCTTCTTCCATAAAAAAACGGGTGTATCTTAATTTACATTAACAGACAATCAAACACAATATCTAAGGTATACGTATATGAATGTAACAAACTTTATAATTGTGAAAAGATGAGCAAATGAAAAACTAAAAATGTTGAGAAAACAATAGTAAATAGTATTTTTCTTTCATAATTGTATGACTTGGTCATAGTTTTTAACCAATTTTTGTCGCAGTGCAGGTTATAATTCTATTTTCACATCTGACTGTAAATCCATGGTAACCACGGCCCAGTCTCAGTCTCTGTGATGATGGAACATAAACTTTGTTATACTGTCACGACTATCTCACCGCTTAATTTGTGTGGAAATAGTCATTGACTTGCAGAGATAAAGTTGATCTAGTGCTGGTTAAACGTATTGCATATTCCAGGAACAATATGTGGTACATTGAGCGCAGTTAAATAAATAAAATAAATACTTTTTGAAAAGAAATGGTGAAAGTCAATTTGTACACTTTTCTGTTCTACAGTTAAGTTCTATTAACGGAGTGATACTCGATCCTTCAATTACCAAACTTTTTAGGTAGGAATAGAGATTTCCCTTAAACATTTTAGGCATTTACCCCCTGTCATTTCAACTTAAACATTTTATGAGATATTATAAACAAAAAGTTAAAAATGCCAGATATAGATATTATTTTGTACTAGATTACCAATGTGCAAAATGTAAACACAAAACTTGTCCTTTGTTGTTGATAGTTTAACATTGCTTCGTTTCAGATACATAATTATTTATTTGATTAGAAAGTTTTAAATTATGGATTTTTTTATCAATTACAAATTATACAATGATATAATAATTGATTTTCTACCTGCATATCTTTGAGTCCTGTCAACAAGTATTCACCTGTGACCTTTACATTGTTCAGGAGGTTGTCTCTCTTTATGACCTTTGCGACTTCCTCCAGCAGAATGACCTTACTGGGGTCACCAGTCCAAGTGTTTAATATTCTGTATGCCTATGAACAAAACATAAGTATCAAAGGTATTTTAAGTGTCATTTTGTTGAGACTGAAACAATACAATTGATAAGTGGATAATGGTATAGTAAATAGATTGTTTGCGACCAATATCAGAGGTCAAGAGTTCAATCCCACAATGAACAAAGTGGCCTCTCAAAAACATTGTCAACTATAGTTTATACCCAGGAATAGGATTTGAGAGTGAGTCACAAGAACTTTGAGCTTTCTTTGCAATCAAGCCGAATTAAACATTGCTAATGAATTAAATAGTGTTAATGAATTGTAGTTATAGATGAAAGGTTATTTCAAGGTATTACAAAAGTCCCAAATATATCAATGTTTTGATGATAGATAAAATATTAAATTTAAATCATATCAAACCATTAATAAGCGCTGCCGGAGAACAGGGTTCACTCGGCTCTGGCGGGTGGGAGTAGGAAAGAGGTCATTGGCAGGTAATACATTTAAACAAAGACTGGACATTTTAATACATGTTCAATAAAAAGAACCATCAGCACATTTCCAGAGACTTTGTAACCGCAACAAGAACCAAAACACTTTCCTTAGGTTATATTGTAAATTCTAAAATATGCTGTTATATTTATACTTCATCAAAACAAAAAATATTCGTATATAACCAGATAAATGCAATTTACAAAATTTGCAAAATCAAAGTCATTCTAAGACTAGTATATAATAATTTATTGTATATGTTCAGTTAGGTGAACAGTGTATCCAATGAAGTCTATACTAGTAATTGCTATGAAACATGTATTGTATATCTTGCTATATCTGTAATACAAGGCATTATCAAAGACATGTTATTTTGAGACAATAATAACATCAGTCTTTAATACTATGTATTAGACTTATAAGTGATTGCTGTGGCAGACTGAAACCTATAAGTAAAAACAAATGTGTCTGCATGCTATCAATTATGATATCATACACATGGAATGTTATATGCAAATTCCACGAGGACACATACAACACATATACAGAATGCATAATCATAACTTCCTTAAGGACGACTTCACGAACCCCAAAAAGTGACCCTGTTCAATGTAGTAAAATTAAACATTTTTTTATTTTTATAACCTTTTATTCCTTTGAAATTTTAGTATTGGTTTCTTTTTTTTTTTTGCTTAATATAATACCATTAAAGAGTATATGTACAACGAAAACCTGCAATCTTCCTATAGTTTAACTCATTTATGCTAATATAGCATGGTTCCATCACTAATGGCATACTTGCCACAAAATATATTCAGATTGTTCTAGGAAATGGCCAGAATAAATACTCTTGTTTGACAAGAATACCTTCATAACAAAAACAATATTTAAAGGCAAAATGTTTGGGGTACATGAGCATTTTACTTTTAAGTTCCTTTCTAACCGTTTTTTTGGGATGATTCTATGAATAGAAAAAAACATGTTATTAAAAAAAGTAGGCAAAGATTTGCTGAAAAATAAGTATTTAAAGAGATGCATTTTACAGGGCCATTGTTTGGGTTTCGTGGACCCCGACCTTTCATATTGTTTATCATCAGATGAACTGCCATGAATAAGATTGTGTACAAACTTCAAGCATATATTACTTATTTACTATTGCAAAACCAAAAAAAATTCCCTGTCTCAATATTTCGATAGAATTACCTCTAATGGTCTGAATTCATCTTTATTGTAGAATCCTCCTGTCAGCATCTTCTTGCTGAACGTCACAACATCAGGTTCATCTGAAAGATTGAAATGTTCGTGAGCCCAGAGCTTCCCGGTCACACCACAACCCGTCTGTACCTCGTCCATCAAGAAACCCAGACCGCGCTGAAATAGACATCAATGTGATGTAGATGGTAGAAACAGGGAGTATTAATCAGCACACAGGGTAACACAAACACTAACTTTTGTAGGTCAAATAGTCTCCTTTTTTATAAAAAAAAACACATTTAAATTAACAAAAAGATGGCCCAATTACAATTGCACTCAAGCTTTAATTTCACTCTTCTTATTTTTCTAGAAAAAGCATGAATACTATTTGTATTTAAAATGTTTATCTCCAAACAAAGCGTATGTGTGAATCACACAAAAGGGTGTATTTCACGAGAACATGAATTAACCTTGAACCCAGGGCGAGATAGAAATAATGAGAACCAGTAAAGTAGCAGATATCCTTTTCAAGTGAATGGGGAGGAGAGTAACAAGCTACCTACAGTACAAGTTGAAATAATGGAAGCGAACATTACCTTGCTTGTGATATCACGCAGACCTTGAAAGAAGTTAGCAGAAGCAAAATTGTCTCCCCCTTCTGCTTGGATGGGTTCCACAATAACACCTGCTACTGGCGTGCCTTTCTTATTGTATTCATCTATTTTATCTTCTACCTGCAATAACGATTTAATTTACACGAGCCTTTTTTCATATATGACAAAATGTTTTTTAAATGTAACTAAGAGTGTATACAAATAGTTTTTGCAGAGACAGTTAGAATCTTTAAGAAATCAGCAATTTTTCAACTAGGGAGTTGAGAAAAACAAACTCAGCTCTGCCTTAATTGGTTGAAGTAATGTTAAATATGGAATAAGTCATCCAGAAATCAGTTAGTTGATTGAAATACGTAGTCATTAAGACACGTTTAAAAGCATATGATGAAATTAATCAGTAATTATTCGTTTGGCTACTATGTTATTAACATTTGAGATGCCAGCTTCATATCCACCCCTTGTCTGTAGAACGGACCAGCTCGCTCAATTAGGTCCGTTAAATACCAATGCTGGAAAAGCAACATTTCAGCACGTTGATTGGTCAGTTGCCTCAACTGAGTTTAAATTACGTCAGGTAACAGTTAAGTAAACGTTCAATTGCTATAAATTGTGGGACAGGCGTAGAATTTCCAACTGTTTTCATAAGGGGGTTAATAAACCTGTTAAGGAGCTATCAGGTCCTTGGATAGACTATATCCGTACCTAAATAAGTCTTCAGTTGAAGTCAGTACATGACTGCTCATGGACTCTTTAAATGTACACAAAACTGTAGACCAATCTTACTTGAAATCTGTATGGGTAGATCACGCTCCCTATTCAGAGGTAGATTTTCTCTACATTTAAATAACCAAAATGAATGATAATCTGATTCGGGAGATTGATTATAGCCAGAACCAATTATATGCGGACAAAGAAGCTTGCTTAAAGGAACTAGACATAACCATGGTGGAGGATCGAATCCACGATCACTTCATCTTCAAACTGGTATTCTACCACTGGGCAACGTGCTCCACTAATGAGATCAATACCTCTGCCAAACACCTGCGTTCCTCGGCCTTGTTTTCAACCACATTTTCATCCAGTGGGTATTTAAGATCCGGAAAAGAAGCGAAGGGCCAGTCAGGGGCAGGTATATCTACTTTATGTAACCATTTTGAGTGGGTGCATGCCAGGGAACCTGTCATATACAAAATATAAAACACAATATAAATTTATATAGTTATACATATATAATTAATTTATTGTAAGATTTTACGAACATGTACAAGTAAGTAAACAAGTAGGTAGGTAGGTAGGTATGTTAGGAAAGTAGATAGGTAAGCAATTATACATCATCAAACAATTCAATTCACTTACAATGTAAATTAAAAGTCTTTTATTCAGAAAATGTAGGCTGTTCTGCAAATAGAACACATGTATAAACATAATGTCTCACTACACAAGTACGCCCCTTCCCCCATGGTAGCATGATACTAAAGCTTAAAAACAAGTCGTATGTAATTTGGTCCAAATATTTCAAAACGGTTCATAGTGGTTGTCATTTCTTGCTGCAGATGAGTAGAGCGAAAGTTGGCATAGCATATACTGCAATAAGACATCACTGGTGTTTAACAGGTGGCTTTAATAAAAACTCAACATATGTATGCATTTATAAATATTGAAGGACTTCATTTTCAAAACAATCTCACGGTGTCACTGTACCTTCTCTAAAACCAAGTTGGTCATCCAGTTGTTTTGTATTTATTATGTGGGTACACATTCCTGCTATGAAAAAATAATACTATGTGGAAATCCTATACCTTTATTAAGAACAACATTTAACTGTGTTTTGAGAGCTCTACAATATTTCAAGTTGACCATGGTAGGTATGATACGAGGCGTGTCCAAACATTAAGTGGACACGGGTATTAGCATGATACATGCCGTGCCGGTATCGGACTTCTTTTTCTCGTCTAATTGGTTTCAAATTACCAATATCATAATAAAAAATGAAGGATCATGTGCATAATTATATGCAACGATTAACCACTTAGCGGATCAGGTCAGAAAAGACCGTATATCAATATCCATACTAACATTTTATATTGCCTATGTTTTGGCGCAAAACAAAATATCTGCTCATTGCTTTGTTGTCCGGATGGAGCGTTATCCCGACGTCATATAATTTCATTTTTAACTTTATTGTTTATATCTAACACGGGCTTTTTTAAATACACCTTCAAGAAATTGGAGTAAAATTATGGCGTCTTTTGACGCTACTGAACAGCAGACGGTCATAAAAATACGTGTTTCGCTCAGGAGAAACGCCCACAAGGGCAGTAAAAATCATTCAAACAACCACGGGTAACCGTCAATATGTCGTTACCTTATTTACAAATGGCATCGACGATATTCCGACAGAGGGAACAAAACGTTAGACGATTATGGAGTGGAAGTACCGGTTATCACCAATGACGCACTCACGATTTTGAAGTATTTTCCCACCAGATGATATTGACATGTAGTACATCATTCGAGTATATTTGTGACTTGATATTTTGTAAATAAGTCTGCAAGCATGAGAAAACTATAAGACACGGTGTGTTACTTTGAGAAACTGGGCCGCTGGGTTGTTAGTCATTGTATGTAATTATGTATAAAACCAATCAGTTTTATTATAAATTATTACATTATTGCCCATTTGGCAAGAAAAGGTGTCCGATTACGGCAATGTATGTATCATCCTAACTATTTGGACACCCCTCGTAAATGACATATAGAAGAGTTTTATGTGAAAAATATCGTGTGTTTTTAACAAGCAGTATTTTTCTGATTTTATTTGTATATTACAAAATATAAATGTAAACCGTTAACTGGGGTTCATAGTATGAATGCTGTTGATGGCTTGAAACAAGAGGTAGGTAATATTACTGTTGTTTATTTTCTAATTTTTATTTCATGTTTTCGTTATTATAATGAAAAAATTGTAAATGTTATAGTGAAAAGTCTGTCAGAATGTAAGTGAAACAGTTTAACATTGTTGTATATTGTTTTATAGTGTGACTAATTAATGCATACAATCATGTATTTGTAAATAATATGGAATGAAACAATTTATAACACAATACGAAAAACATAAAACACTTTCAGTGAAATCATTAATAATCATGTTTAATTTGTGATTTTTATTTTATCATTAAAATCAGTAAAATTACAATTAATAATTTCAATTTTATAACGCAGAAATTATCAAAAATAATTCATTATTTAATCTTTTTAATATCAAAAAGCAAAAAATGAAATGGTATTCATTGGTGACCAATGATAATTCAAGACACATTGTACTGACCCATTGTTCTGCCGTGGAATGAGTTTTTAAATGATAGAATGGTTAAAGGCGGTGATCCTGGGGCCTGGTTTACTATACTTGATTCCATATCTTCATTACTGGGGCCAGCACCACCTCTCTGGTCTCTCTGAAAATACCAAAAATTAGCTACTTCAGAGTTTACCAATTGAAAGGATGACGAAGGCTTTAGGAGGACAGCTATGTAAATAACTGAGAAGTTTTACTGTTGAACTTCCTAACGTCATGTTGTTTTGTCCGAATGTCTCTTTGTTTACATATTGGTCTAATGGTTTTGTCTGTCTGCAAGTTGATGTGCAAGTTTGTCTTTTATTTGGTCTGTCATTTTGTCGATTCATAATTCCTGTTTGTCTGTATGTTTGATTTCCTATTAGTCTGATGGTTGATCTGTCTACGAGTCGGCGTGCCTGTTTGTCTTAAATTTGATCTGCCTGATCGTATGCATATACGTTTGTCAGGGTATCTCTGGTTATCGATCTGTTTGCTTGCCTATCAATATAATATCCAGATCATTTGTATGCTTGTTTTTCATGATTATACATGTTGTTCGCCTGTCAGTTTGGTTATCTGTCAGCAATGTTACAAATAAATATGACCATTTTAAATTATTTCAACAAAATTAATGCCCAAACGATTTACACAGCTCTAATTTCTCTGGCACAATGATCTTGTTACCGTCACTAAAAGAAAAATTGGCAATTGAGATAGCAGTCTGTTGACTATGACACTGTACAGTGATGTTTAAAACTGTTCATTCATTTACATCACTGTTACCAGTCAGGGTAAAGTACATAATTCATATTGCAGTTCACTAGTTTCTGCTGAACATAGTTTAAGTTCATCCAAAAATGTAAAAAGTGTCAAGTTATTTCAAATGTAGATGTCATTTTCTTACTATTGCAGCAATTATTGAGGATAGTTATATTAATATTTTTATTCTAGAACATTTTTGTCACGGTTACATGGTTTTTACGCTTAAAATTCCTTATGTTATTTTCAAATTGGTTCATATGGGCTGTACATTCTTGCTGCAGATGGGTTAAGCATAGTATACACTGCAATAGAATACCAGGGGTGTTTGATAGGGTTTTTTTACAGTTTGGTGTATTTATAAGCATTTTAAGACTTCTTGGTGTCACTGCACTATCTTTGAAAAAACAAGCTGATTTAAATGTAAAATGGTAATCGTCCAATGACTAGGAAGCATGGTCTTTCAGATGACCTGGCCGGGAATCGAACACACGGTATTTTGCATGCGATGCGGACGCTCTATCACTAAACCACCGCTGAGGTGTGTACCTCAATAAGTAGCTGATATAAACCAAGCCAAATAAACGTGAAATTTACCTATACATTTATCTGAGCTGCGTTAAGTTTGATTAAACGTTAACTAGTTAACATATTTTCCTGGACATTGGCTCAACCTAAAATAAGCATACAGAACATGGCAATTAACGTATTTTCTGTTTTACGGTGCTGAATCAGCAAAGTCGACTCCTAAATCAGGTAACCACAGTGCATGACAGCATCGTCATAAAGCAGTTCAAACATTCAATTTGTACGAAACAGTCTTGTTACAGGTATTCTTTTTTTTAAATAATAATAATGCGCAAATTAAACGTATCTAGATGTCATACATATTTCGTACGAAATGCTTATGATTTACTATGGTTAGTGAAACGGACCCTTGGTAAAGATTCGTGAAGTATGATTTGATCCAGTCATTTTTGAATAATCGATATATTGTTTTCATCTTCCTTTATATTGTAGAATGATGATTTCGTGATACGGCATTTGTTTTAAGCAGTATGCAGGTATTTACCTATTAATAACAGCAGATCAAGCATTCAATTTACCATGTTGTGTAGGAAAGAACTTCAACACCACATTTGTTAACATTTAAATATACAGTAAATAGAGTAAGGTTCGTTGAACACTATTTCTGTATTTGACAGGTTACATGTTTGATTGGCGAGGGAATACCTCAGAAACTATAAGTAGAACCACCGCCATTCCACAAGAAATGGACAGACTGTCTCACATTTATGTTTAATTGAGCTTGGCTTGAACCCACAAAATCACTAGTCATTAGACAAACGCATCTTATACCACATTGCCAAAGAGAACACAAGATGACTAGAGGACTCGCATTACTATTATCTCTCTTGAATACTCCTCCGGATGAAGGTGGTTAATAAAACCTTAGTTTTTTACTTTTTTTATTTTTTTCAGGACTGTGTATTGCAGTGATTTGGTGTATTGATTGAATATAACTTTACCTACAACCTACCACATATAAAATGAATGTAACTTTAAAACCATTTTCTATAGTCGATCTAGCGCCGCCAACCTAATGGATGAATAGATCGTTGAATCTGTGTTTTATAGACTACCTATTGCCGATACTATGGATAACTACATGTAACTTCGTATTCATGTTTTATAGCTTATTATGTTCTACAATACACTTTACCATATCACCTACCATATATTTGATACACTGAATAAATACATGTAACTTTGTATTCATGTTCTATAGCTTATCATGTTCTACAATACACTTTACCATATCACCATATTTGATACACTGAATAACTACATAATTTTTATAACGTTGTATTCATGTTCTGTAGCTCATCGTGTTCTACAAGACAATTTACCATATCACCTACCATATATTTGATGAATAAAGCTTTTAATCCATGTTCCACTGCACATGTTCCACAGGACATAGTTAGCACATTTGTCAAACCAGGGGGAGCCATCTGTAAATACCAATAAAAGTGTGTGTGTTTTTTTTTTGTTAAAGGCACATCATAATCTATATAACATACCAGTTAAATTTCAATGGATTAAATATGAAATATAAATAACACAGTCAGTAATATCATTAATCTTAAAGCCATTTTAAAATTTGATATTAGATGAAGATAAACGTTCCATAGGCAAGACACCACCTAGTGATATTTCCACCAAAAAGTAATATCTAAAAACAATTGACATTTGGATCAAAAGTGTGGAGCAAGTGGTCCAGTGGTAGATCATCGGGGGAGGGTAGAGCGTGGCTATGTGTGATGACTTGATCTAGACACTTTATTATTGGTTAGTACTGGTTCTACTCAGAAAGACTGAGTGTCATTTGTTTAAGTTGGAAGACTTATTACACATTCGATGTAAACGAAATATATTTAAAACAAAAATCAATATTGATACACAGGTATATAATAGCTGCATAACCATAAAGGTTGCAATAATAACATTTTCATAAATATACCATCATCATGTTTAGATATAATTATACTCAACGAGCCTTGAGAATGTATATGAAAGGAGTTATCAAGAAAAACGCTACATTTGTCTTAAATTCAAAATATTTTAAAATGCAACAAAGTATACATGTATCTCTTTTTTAACTCTGTTGCTAAAAATTGTTCTTGCACAACTCAAACTCAAATAACATAGTAGATTTTACTCTACTTACAGACATGAGGGAATTTTGTAGCCTGTGGACCCAGTCTGCTGGAGGGAACGCGCCCAAGTGGGGACGATTAATAAACGCTGACAAGTTTTCTGGTTTTGACAGAGCGGCCACGAAAGAAGGATGATTGTAACCTGGAAAAGTTATAAAATATCAATAATTGATAAGATGATAAATTATTTAGTTAAAGTATTTTATCGAGAACATGTTCTCATGATTGATGCTTTTAATACCATAAAAGCTAAACAAATCTTTCAATTTTTATCTTTCCAGTATGTAGTGTTTTCTTTGGTATGTTAATGGTAATATATTCCTTTATTTCAAATGCACAGTCATAAACTTATTTAATGAAATTCAACTTTTCCTTTTTAATACTGACCCCGGGTTGACCCATTGTTCATGATATTAAGTATTTTGTTAGTAAAAGGCAATCTACTATTATCATTTTCGTCAGTATTATTTTGAATGGAGATTAACATATAATAGGTTATATAAAATTATGCTATATCCAGTTTATTAGTAGAGGAAGACCTTAAATGAACCTGAATATAACAATCGTCTTTCCTTAAGTAACTGACATATAAACCCACGTAAAATATTCTGAACGAGCAGGGCTCGAACCCACGGTATCAGTGGTTCCAAGTAAGTACCTTAGACCAGTTGGCCACGGATAATCCTGCATCAGTCATAACCTATAAGCTAATTTTAGAACTCTGCTGAAGAAGTATAAAGTAATCATGCTATTTTCATTTTTAGTGCAGATAGCATGCACATGCTGTCAGTAATATTCAAATAGCGGCTGAAATAGTATGAAACAATGATGTCATTTCTATTTTAGTGCAACACGTAAATTGATAAAGTTACAGCAATATGTGACACTCCATAACTCAGCAGACGGTTTAAATTAATCAGACAGCAGAATGAACCCAGCTCTCCAGCTTTGGTCCGTTACATAACAATGAGATTTGAGTACGTTGATTGGTCAGTAGCTTCAGATGAATGACGTTACAATTTGGTAAAGGTTAAATAGCTATGCATTGATGACCGACGTTTAATTCCCTGCTTTTTCATTTTGGTTGATCAGACCTGATTCGGGATATGTCAATCACTGAGATACACTTAACATAGACAAAGAAGCTTTCTGCTGACTAGAGAGTGTATGGAATAACAAGTAACATTTCTAAGTATATGGTATTATGCACCAATGATAAAAGAAATAACGCCAACATGTGAGGTTGACACTCAGGCACCGGACTCTTGAAAGGTACCTATAGGTATTGATGAGATCTGCGTGTACAAGTCCAACATCACGTTGCCATCCACGTCCACCAGGTAATTACCTTGACTACGGTCATAGTCACAGAAAAACTGAACGGCTCCAACATTCTGTAAAATATCATTATATATATATATATATTAATTTTAAATATTTTTCAAATGTATTATTTTTTTATTTATACGACCAAAATAACAAAAATAGGCCAAAATGGGCTAACCTCATTTCACCTGTCACTTATGAACTAAATCTATGCAGAGTTTTTAATAGTAATAGATGATAAAAACGAGAATTATCTGAAACAATAGAAAAAGTAATAAAAAATGATTTCCTGTTTCTCCCATTGAATTCTTATGTAAAAATCAAAGTCACCTTACATGGCACCAATGGACTCTAACCCTTTAATTTGAATAAACTTAAAACTCCTACACATATGGATTATTTTCATCAACTATGAAAAATTTACACTATCGGTTCTTGAAAAGATATTTTGTTAACATTTTTGGCTCCTGCAGGCCATTTATGAACATTGAATACCCATTAAAGGACTCGGTCTCATCAATTGCATGACTTTATTAAGAACATGGAAATAATTTCTAAAATGCATGATGAAATAGAATTTACTGTGCTCTCATAGTATTTCTAAGTTAAACGTAGAAGTTCCCTTACTGGGCCGACCCCCAATATATCCTAGCCCCTTCATTTAAACAAACTTAAAATCTTACTCATTGGGATCATTTAAACCAAAATCTAATATGACCATATTTAACTCGTTAGTTCGTGAAAAGAATTCAGTTCCAGCTGGCCATTTATTTAGATCAAATCTTCAAAGGGCCCAGTATCAACTGTTATGACCGAACAAGGCTTCATAAATCAAATCGATAATAATATCTAAAACAGATTAAAAAACAGTTATTTTAGATTTCACATAACTTTCCTATGTTAAAAATCAAAACCTTACTGAGCCACAATAGATCCTGCCTCTTTATTTACATATATTTGAAACCCCTACTCACATGGATCGAGACCGTTTATATGAAATAATAACAGATTTGGTTAGTCGGTTCTTAAGAAGAACGTTTTTACACTTGTAATCGTACGGGGTCATTTAAACAAACATTTGATTTTACTCAATAGTTCTTGAGAATTTAAAAGTACTATACTGATAGTCCTATATTTCGATTAAATCGCCTTTAAAGGCACTGTCTCAGACAAAACAATGCTGCATTTAAAAATCAAAATAATTGATATAATACCTAAAACAACATTTAAACCCCTACTCACGCGTATCGGAATCGTTTATATCAAAACATTTGGCTAGTCTGTTCTTGAGAACGAAGTTTTCACATAATGATTTCTCTATGTTATTATTGATTATTCCCGCGGCGGGGCAAATTTTGACCAAAGGATAATGGCTTCAACAAACTTTGGAGAAACTCATCAGGGGATGCTACATGCAAAAAGTCAAAGCTCCAGGCTTTGCACGTTTGGAGATATTTTTTTAAATTTTGAAGAGAAAAGATTAGCAAAAGAGACGGGGCCAAAATGTAATCTATGAAGCGAAGTTATAGAGAAGGTGCTGTTTGAAGGAGATCGGAGACTCAGGGCGATCACAAAAATATTTTTAGGAATATCAGTTATATTTGTATGGTTTGACATGTGTCATGGATGCAAAGAAAATGAGAGATAAGAGTTATATTAACTATCAACCAGAGTTATTCCTCTGTCTAAAGTCATCCGTGGCCGAGTAGTCCAAGGCACTGTTTCACGATCACTTACCTTTCACCGCTTAGGTCGTAGGTTCGAGTCCCGCTCGCTCCAAAAAAAATGATATGTGAGAAAGTGTCCAAACTACTTACGGAAGGACAGTAGTTCTACACCAATAAAACCATATATGCCATAAATAACCTAAAATGTGTTGAAAATGGTGACCATTCAAAAATTATGCCTCTTTCAAAAAGAGCAACCAAAATGAAGGATCCGTGTGTATACTGGACTATTTGAATCCTGTAGTCAGATTTTAATGTTCAAATAAGTATCAAAATTGGCGAAGGTCCTTCTAAAAAGATAAACTTGATATTCAATATGCGCAATAAACAAACTAAAATACATTATCCGATGGGATCATTTGACTATCAAGCTTATCGCCTGATTTTCAATATGATGCTAATGTTTGTTAGAATATTTGAAAGAATGAGACGTAATATATATATATCAATAGAACACTCATCACGAAGACTGTGGCCGGGGCCGTGGATTCGAACTAGCAACCCCTGGATACGTTACTAACTGAGCTTACTCCAGGGCTCTGTCCACTTAATTTAGTGCTTCAGTAGAAAATAGTTACAATCCAACTATACTGAGAAACAACACAAATTTCATATTTGGTGAATAAAAATAGTTTATGTTTAAATGAAAAATACAAAAATACAAATAAAATCACCCCTAAAAACGAGGTTACAATATACACGAGGTTGATAAGCTTGGTTTATTGTATTTAAGTAGACTAAATTATAAAAAATAAAAAAATGTCCAACTTTTACCCTTTATTAGACTTTCAAGAAGTATGATAAAATCCTCACATTTGCTTGATGCTTCTTTCCTTGGTATAATTATACCTCTGATATGGGTGCTGGCAAAGTAATGTCAATAGTGGTTATGTATTTGTTTATTTTGAGATGGATTGCCTAAATGTTTACAGTGCTCAAAATAAGGAATGGAATATTATTTATTTTAAAATTGTAATATTTAGCATGTTAAGTAAATACACTAAATCATAGTTGATTGCAGGATAATCTTTTGAAATATAAGGTTTGAAAGCATTATTGCTAAGTAAGTTACTGTTGCTTGGGTCATCAATATCTTGTGGGCCTCTGTAAATAAATTCTGTAAGATTAAAAGCATCTAGACCAATAGTCAAGCCAATGATCCCTTGCTTTACAACCTCCTATTAATATGTAGTGAACATCAGTTAATACAATTCTGTATAATAAATAGCACCTAGCAGCAGACTCAAATCAAGAGTCCCTAGCTTTACAACCTCCTATCACTATGAATTGAACCTCAGTAAATTCTGTAAAATGAATAGCATCAAGGCCCAGACTAAACAAACCCCAGGTCATGCTTCACACCCTCCTATCAAAAATCGTGTTATGCATTTTATAACCGTACATCAGACACTAATGTAACCAGATAAAAAAACAACAGCAAGATAATGATTGAATCTGATGAACCCTTTTCATAAACAGCTACACATACTGTGCAACCAGACAGCACTGTTTAATTGGGAGGATGTTAACAACATCTTCAACACATTACAGCTTACAATTTACATGTACTAGTATAATTATAAATGGCATGCAGTTGTTATGGCGGATGAAGACTTGTTACCTTTGTCAAGAAATATTTATTGTCTTTAGATCGAGCTACACTTATACCAACCATCTCAGAAGTGAGATGCATGTTGTCTTAGGACAGAGCCTTAGATCAATTGGCTATGGTGGACGCGCTACTAGGTTCAAAGACCTGGTCCCAACATACTGACTGTAATATTTACCTGTATTTGGTTTAACTCTTCTAGCAGTTGTTTAGACTTGGGTCCAGGTATATCCGTGACAATAGAAACACCGTCAGGTTCTGCTGCGTTTAATTTCTGGGAGAATGCTACTGCAGAATTTGTAAACAACCTTTGACCTGTATAGAAAGGTGCATCATTAAAATGAGCTACTGTATAATTGATAAACAACCTTTGATATGTAAGGCAACACTATACTGTGTAATCGGTGAACAACCATTAGTTTATACTTATTTATTAAGCTCGATTGCGATGAAAGCTCAGTGGTTATATGAACTGCTCTCGAGTCCGCTTCCTGGGTAGAAACAGTACTGAGTGTTGATTTATGAGAGGCATCGGGTCGAGCTGGGGATCGAACCCGCAACCTCTGGCGAGAACGGCCAACACTCTATTCATTAGACTACCGAACAACCATTGAATTGTGAAATAACAAACTATCATTTAAATGAGCTACTGTTGAACAACCTTTGACCTGTAAGGTAACACAACAATGTATAACTGATGAACAACCATTGACTTGTGCAATAACAATACATCATTTAAACGAGGTCTTTGATTTTTTAACCTTTATTTAACCTCGGCCTCGATAGGACGTGGCCAAATAACACCACTATTTATCTTTGTTTATTTGACCTTTATTTACTCTCTGCCTCAAAAGGACGTATAATTGTACTGTCTATATGAATACCAAACTGATTAACATATCAGTTATAACACATTTCTATGGATGCATTGATATCTACTAAATAACAGAAATACTGTGTGATTTATATTCACAGTTTCAATCCAATGTCATATTTTATACAGCAGATTTCAATAATTTAAAGAAACCATTTTGTGTTCATTTGCATTAAACTGTTACTTCTCTTAACTATCAGCAGTCACATATTCTGTTAAGCATGTACATATAAACAGTGTAAATTAATATGCATTCGATTGAATTAATGTTTTGTTAAGCATGTCCATAACCTTTGCATACATAAATTAACATTTTATTAAGCAGCTCACTGTTTTGATGAGCATTTCGAAAGCTATAGTTTAATTGATCTATATTAAGCAACCATAATTTTATGAAGTAAGCACATAGCTTAATTTTTATTAGTACATTGTATTTATTAAACAATTATATTTTCTGTTTAGCATGGGCATGGCTGTAGTTTAATAAACCTGTATAAAGCAACCACATAGTTATAGCTATAGGTTAGTTAGTCTGTATTAAGCAATCATAAATTTCAAAGCTATAGTTAAATTATTATATATAAAGCAACCATTCTTTCATCAGCATGTTCATAGCTATAGTTTGATAGGTCCGTAGTCAGCAATCATATTATTTGCTTAACATGCCCAAGACTGTGGTTTGAATAACCTACATAAAGCAACTATATTGTTGTGGGGCATACTGATAGTTAAACTTCATTCATTTGTTTTAAGAAATCATATTTTGTCTTTAGCATGTCCTTAGCTATAGCAAACATTCGTGGTATTAAGCTATCACATATTTATATTATCTTCTATGTAACTATAGATTAATTGACATGTATAAATTTACCATATAATCTCTTTAGCATGTTCAAAGCTTTAGTTAAATAACATTATACATCTTGTAAAGCATGTTCATACATATATATTAATCAACAAGTACTAATTAACCCATATGTATGTTTAGAATGTCGATGGCTGATAGAAGATAAAATCAGCCTGTATTGAGCAACTACATTATCTGTTTAGCAAGTCGATAGCTTGAGTATAATGTTTATCATGTCCACAACATTAGTAAAAACGTACCTGTATCAATCCACCACATTATCTGTTAAGCATATACATAGCTTGTTGTGCCATATACATAGCTGGTTGTGCCATATACATAGCTTGTTGTGCCATATACATAGCTTGTTGTGCAATATACATAGCTTGCTGTGCCATATACATAGCTTGTTGTGCCATATACCTAGCTTGTTATGCCATATACATAGCTTGTTGTGCCATATACTTATAATCCTTATTTTCTGTTTACAATGTCCGTGATATAATGGAAATCAATCTACAGTAAGCAAACAAATTTTCTGTTTAGCATTATCAGAAATGTGAACATCAACCTGTATTAATCATATATTCTGTTAAGCATGTACATAATCTATTGTAAACCTGTAAAAAGAAGTCAACTGACTTGTAAGGTCACATTTTTGTTATATCAATGGTTATCTTTTACACAAACCTGCTTTACGTCACCATTCTAATGCAGCCACAATTTAAATTTAGTAGTTTGTTATGTAGAATGTAAATGAGCCCGTATTAAGCATTCACCTGTCTCAGGCAACCAGTCTTGTACTTTCCATCAAGTGACTGGCAAACATTTGTTAACAACATCAGACACATATAATGTATTAAGAGCCATATTCACCAAAAATCATATGTGGTCCTATTCTCCTCACTAATCCAGTGAGATATATCACTTTTGCCATCTTGGACTACAATAGCTGTAAAAGATATCCCACTAGCTGTTAACTGACTTGTCCGATATGTATTAAAGCGACTGTCTTAAAAAATAAACTGTCATGCTAGATATCAATATTAAACTAGTGTCTTGTTTGTTTGACCTAGTTCACACCAAGTATTCCCGCAGTAACATACGTGTACATTTTATATAACAGAGAAACGATTAAGATCTCGGCTAACGTTCTTTAAATGTGTGTATCTAAATACTTAGCTCAATCTCAAAATTATCGATTTATACTGAGATATTTTCCGATGATGTATAATCTAAATTGACTGTTAAATTTTAGATAAAATGTTGTCAATATGTTGTAATATCGATAAAGACAAATTACACAATGCAAATCTTTGATAAATTTAAGACCTGATATCTCAAACATAATTTATTCAGCTGCTCACTATCATCATGTCAAAATCAGGCCACATGCATTGATCACTTTAATGTGTCTTATTTCCTGTTTTCAAGTACTTGTTTTAGTCACAACTTAGCACTTTCAAACCTTTCATTAATCAGTTGTTCTTGTATGGTATTTAGCGTAGCTTTCATCAATGTTTCAGTCATGTCACGACGGTGTCTTCTTGATGGAACAGTATTCTAAGCGCTGCCACACTTGAGTATTATACACTAAACCCGTGGTGTGATACAGTCACATTACGTATACTGACCACAGGTCAAGCAGATCTTGATCTATCCTCTAAATACACCAATCAAGTACCATTTTTCAAGTCTTAAATATTACCCATCCGCGGATTTAACCCACGAGCTCATCCACGCGAGGCAGATGCTCTAGCAATAGACCATCACTGCGGTGTGATCATTTAGCCTATGTAACATATTTCTTAATTAAATAAGACACTTCAATGATAAAACATCTACGATAATACATATTGGTTTTGTTATATCCATTTTCCATACAATTATTTATGGTTTATTTTTCTTTTAAACTTAATGATTTAAATAAAATGATTAAATTGATATACTTTTAAGTCCACGTTATAGATTCATTTAAACGTTTTGAACATTTCATGACACTCAAACAGGGTGGTTTAATTTTAAGTCATTAACGATTTATTGTTTTATAATTTGTAATACAATGTGACATTAAAGTAACGTAATTTTAGAATGACATGACGTTAATCAGTTAAGCGTATATGACGTTGATCCGGTCATACTTGGAAGACGTTACTTAAACTACTGTAACATTAACAGTTTTAATGCTACATTGGTCAAATTTATAATACAAGTGTCGATAAATGTACTTATATCAATATGAAATATTATAATTAAAACTGCAATGATGAGGAAGTTCTAAATATTTTCCGCGAATCCCCTCGTAGTATGTATATCAAGTACAGATTTACTTTTCACCATCAATGTTGTCAACTGGATTATACCTGTTATACGCCAGCTATATAATAATCTATACACATTAATTGTGTTCAGGTCGAATTATTTATGTAATCAATATCTTAAAAATATGCAAATATTACCTTATAAATGATCATACATATGTTATCTCTGTACTCCATAATAAAAGGTGAACCCATGTGTACACAAAATCGAAATAATTCTTCCGGAGTTAAGGTATCACTAATTGCCTTCCCTTAGTGACAGTGACAAGAATATTACACAAAGGAATTAGAGCTATGTAAATCGGTTTGATAAAGATTTAAACAGTTTAAAGATGCGTATAGATACACTGTAACAAATGGCCAGAATTGTCAAAAATGAAGGGGTATCATTAAACCTTCGAAATTGTGAAAAAGCAATCTGGTCAACCCTATGTTTTTTCCTGTAAATTTGGACTAACAGAGGACTATCTATGGAAACAAGACACTTTTAGAACAATGTGTTAAGTGTTCCAAAAGTGCACGTCTCTGGTTGTAGTAAAATACCAAAATCTAATTGGTATGTGAGAAGTTAAATATCCAGACTATTGAAAATCATAATTAACACCATATGAAAAATACAAAATCAAGTTACCTGCCGAATATCTAGCTACTTAACTCAGTCAGTCACTTAATCATGTTATCAAAAGTACAACTTGTCATGCCAGTTTTCAATATTAAAGTTTTATCAAGCTTTTTTTTTCAGATTCATTATATATTTATATATATATATTTATATATGTAAAATATCATAGAACAGCCAGCGCATGCTCAGACAGTAGCCAGTTCGATCCTTGTTATATCTGAAAGGTAATTATTACCACACTACTACATTCAAAAAGGACATGTTCAAATAAATAACGAAAACTGATTATACATGGGGTGTTAATGATTTATCTTCAAACAAACATATAACATATTTTTTTCTAATAAGACATATCATCAAGGAAAGCCAATATTCACAGGACCAATGCAGCCCCGGTCAGTCTGGGAGCTCATCTTAGCTTAAACTTCACTTCATGTTAGAAGTAACTAGAACAATAAAAAAAACCAGCAGACACATATGAGACTGTCCGGTTCGATTATTAGTATTATTAACCGACGCTTGCAATTTTTAAAAACGGAATTCTTTGGATTCAAAAATCGTTTTCTTTGGGAGTGGTTGAAAGGAACCAAATTTAAATCAAAACCAACTACGCGACACTGTTTTCCAATAACTCAAGTACATAGCAACAGTCAACTAATTGAACAATGTTCTTTTTAGCTTTCAGTCTTCTGCAATCTGCTGAAAATGACATTCCAGCATTTTCCTCGATTAAAACTGAAGACACTAACTTAAATATGAAGTAAATATTTTCAGGTCACGAATCAAAATAAAAGATTTCTGTTTTCGCCATATATATCTGTGCATACAATTGAGAAATGTCTTCATAAGTTTCAGACATTTTGATTTTTATTTATTTTGATCTAAGTTCTGCATTGGCTTATAACATTCTAAATTTGAAATAAAGTGACAGGTGAAATAAGATGACCTTTGACATATTGATAACTTCCAGGTTAGAGTTCAAATTAGTATCGTGGATTGGTAGTCGCGTAGGATATTGAATGCAACAAAAAAAACTCCAGATAACAGATGCAATGTGTTTTTTTTACAGTGTTAAACTTTGCACCATGTGAGAATGTCCAAGTATATTTAATGGTTTAGTTTGTATGCATTTCAAAATTTTAGACATTTTAAGCAAGGTTTTCTTATCTTTAATTAATACAACAGTTAAAGCAAACATAGACTAGTTTTCTGTAAATTCATGTCTGCTCTCTACAAGGAAGTCATGCTCAGTCAAAATAAACTACTTTTCTAACAATATAAATGTAATGGGTACTCATGAAGAGCAGTTGTTCCAATGTCATCACAAAACCTTCTCAGAGTTATTTTCGATATATCTTATTACCAATTACTTAATTGTACAACCTTCCTCTTTTAAACATCTACATAAACTGACTCCAGGGAATACTTATATTGCTTACACACAGTAACCCATACTAACTAAAACCTTTTCATATATATAATTTGATATTAATTTAGTTTTCCAAAATCACACATGTTAATACATAAATATTTCATGATAATTATATATGCATTTAGAAACTTCGAATAGCAATTAAGTGTCTTTGAGAATTGACTAAGTAACGAGCAGTGTCAACTAAATCCAGATACTTTCTTTGTGTGGTTCAAAGCTCAAGAGCCAGTTTATCATAATTGATAAGAATGATAAAACATAAAATCTTCATAAAACATTTTTTTTACAATTTCTCATTTTACATATTATTTGAAATACTTCACAACTAAATCACCATACACAGTCATAACATCTCTGTACTTAATTGTAAAGCATAATGTGCAGCATAATCAATAAGTGTGAAATTTCAGCATTTAAAATTATCGTTGAGGAAAATATCAAACAGGTATGTATAGTAAAACCGGGATCAACATCTCAATGGCTACCAGACATTGAGATAACTTGTACATATATGCATTTATAGACGTGCAAACTTATATGATTTAAATAAATTTTCACAGCGCAATATGAACAAGTTAATTATAATGTGGCATATTATTAAACATCTGATAGGTTAATCATTTGTATTGAAGATATCATTAAAACTATAAATATAAATACTTAAGCTCTGCTAACACCTGCGCAAATGCTATACAACTTAAAAAATGTAAAATTTCACACAAAGTCCTTAATAATTCATCCAGTCTAACAAACATAGATGAAAGTCGACCTTGATGTTCTGCCAATTACAGAAATGTTATCAAAATGATTTGAACTTGTTAAATATATAAACAATAAGGCAATAAGATCTCAATAAAAGAAGCTAGATAAGTGCATAAAAAATCTGAATGTCATGAAATATTCAGCTTTGAATTTGTTATCTGACTTTTTTATTTTTGAAAAGAAAGTAATGCTTTATTGAAGTCTATAAACATTAAATAATTATTCTTCTTCCAGGTTTAGTCTTAAAAATGAGCTGTTAAATAGTACACTTGCTTGAAGAAATGAAAAAAAAAAAGGAAATATAAAAACACTCTGGGAAGGGAATGATAACTGATAGAATTTAATGTCTACAAATTATAAATGTATTTAAAATCAAACAAATGTATCTAAATTCAAACTGAAAGAGTAACATGTAGGAATGTTAAAAAGATTTATCAAGATATTAGTGGCTTATAATCATTCCAAATAATTTCAAAAACGTGTGTTGTACAATTTGTTTTGCAAGATACCGTTCTGTATTATATAGATTTATAATATGTTTCTTAAGGTTGTCAAGTGTATATTTAACTGTTTTAAGTTTCTGAATGTAAATAATGTTCTTTGCAATTTATATTATTTTATTCAAGACTTTGTCAGACTTTTTATTTCCTAACATAATATTTAAATTAAGTCTCACGAAATAAATTGTTTAGAAATGTCACATTCGATAAATTATGTTTAATTGTTTCTATTTCTCTGTTTCATAAGCTGAAAATATCAGAGTCTTTTATTTTCATTTTTTTTAAAGATAATTGAATCTTCATATTTGGTGTTTTGTTCTATATTGAAACCATTGTAATA
This sequence comes from Panopea generosa, assembly GCA_029582155.1. Taxonomy (NCBI): domain Eukaryota; kingdom Metazoa; phylum Mollusca; class Bivalvia; order Adapedonta; family Hiatellidae; genus Panopea; species Panopea generosa. Next base: position 74,444,042 of record CM055900.1, read on the forward strand.
TTGTGTCATTTGCAATATTAAAAGGAAGGCAGTAAAATTTTGTCCCAACCAGATTGGTTCTTATTTCCACTTCATTTTCCAATTGAGCAGCGGATTTAGGGGTTATATTTGCTAGTATGCTAGTATACAAAACTGATAGATTGCTCTACATCCTTATATTTGAATATTTCATTATTAATCATGAAATTATCATTACAAGCTAAATCAACTACTGAAAGTTAAGACAAGTACATTTTAGCAGGTGATAGCAATCCGTCATATTCGATGAAGTTTGTATTTATGCTGTACCTATAAATGGAATCTATCATCGAGTAAAAATTACCGTTTGTGTTCATAATATCATTTATCAATAAAATACCCTTAAAGAACCAATAATAATGAAATACACTTGTGCCTCCGACCAATTTGCAGCCTTAAGTAAGTTTGAATATGTTTGATAACTTATAAAAATAATTTTTCAGAAGGGATTATGTATTCTGTTTATGTGTCTAGTAACAAAATCTGCGCCAAATGCGCCAACATTTGACCTGAATGAGTACATCGAATTAAATATAACTAGATTTTTTATAGGAATAAAAAAGGCGTTTTACACGTGTGAGTTTTAATGAGTTAATAGATAGATCTGTATCAGACTAAAATTAACTAAAACCTGGTTTGTGTCTCTTGACGTTCCGCATATATGCACCATATTCATAAACATCTATTAAGACAATTTACATAACCTGTTTTCGACCACAACCTGAATTCGATCACTTCCGTCAATTATGACTATCGCACACGCATATTTCAACTTCCTGCATAATTGACAATAATTACAAAAAGAAGCTGCATTGCCATTTAATGCAATGAAAACTATTATAAAAATTGCTTCCGATACAATTATGAAAGTCAGTTGTTATGTCCATTTTTCAGTTATCATAAAAACCTTGTTAAAAGCTAAGTTTGTTTGCAAATATCAATTCCAACCACGTCTGCTGAAAACTGATGCAATACATGTCAAGGTCAAAAGTTATACACATAAGCGTGTACGCATGTCAGGAATTATAAAAAATTCCGGAGGAGTATCCATCTTGCAGAAATTTGTTAAAAATGATTTTGAAATTATCACAGGATCAAATGTTAAATGTAGAATGGAAACAAGTAAATAGTTAAAAATGCATTACTAAAGACCAAACTATTTCTTTTTTATGAATTTTAAGATGGATCCACCGAAGGGAAGAAGATATAATATCAATGTCTATATTAAACTCTTTTTTTTCAAATTTTCGGCTTACGCCTTCATCAGGAAAATAGCAATTCGGTTTAAAAACTAAGTCACATTCATCTTGTAAGTTCATTTCAAAATGAGTTACAAAATGAAATGAACTTACAATATGGATGTGACTTAGTCTTTAATAACGTTTTACGCCCCTCCATGGTCACGTGTGGTGTGAGATTGTGAAAATCACACATGAGCTTTGGATTCGGATAGAAAATTCCGCCCAGAAGGACAACTGGTTTGGCGGGAAGCGGGTCTGTAGATTCACCACGAAAACATTTATTTCACGCGACGGTTAACTCTAACGCAACCGAAAAGCAACAAATAATTCTGTTTTTAGTTTAAACATATTTTATTGATTTTTAACACACACACACACACACACATATATATATATATATAAATAAAAAGGTTGGGCCACAAGTTCTACAAACATTAGTTACGGCCCTTCCCTACACAAAATGTATTACAAATACTCAAAATGACGATTGCAGATAAACAACATATTATAAATAAAACAATTTGATTTAGATATTAGATAACTATTATACAGAAAAAGGATTTAGAAAGAAAGAAAAAGGAAATTGGAAATAATGGTTGTATGATATGATAATAATGTAATCTAAATAAACCCTATAATTTGAAGAATGTTCATCAGGCCGACTTTTTCTGCACATATATTGTTTAGTTAATTAATATCAAATCGTTTTGAGTCTTTGATATATTGTTGCACAGATGTGAATATAAATGAGTTTTCATCGTCAGTATAAGTGTCTTTACCGAACAGTAAAGTATGATGACTGAGAGGATGAAATCGACGTGTGGCTCTAAGTCGGATTCGTTCATTTGAGAATATAATACATTTCATAAAATAATGTTCGACGTCTTCTTTTTCGTTACCACAACCCGGGCATCTAGAATCTGTTGTTAGTAGATTTGTAAATTTATAAAAACCTTAATTACTACACCCATTTCTTATGCGTGTATGTATTAAAGATAACTTTCTATTTCCAGTAAGATAACACTGAGGCACTGGTTGTACGTATATGAATTTGCATATAATTGTGTTCTCATATTTGGAACTATATAATCGAATGCATTTCTTAGGTTGTATGTTATATAATCACCTGTTGTTTCAGGAAATAAATTAGTAAGATAGTCTGGTAATAAGCCAGTTTTAATTTTATATGCCGTAATTAATTTTTGATATTTTCTTCTCTCTGACAAAGACAGCCGTCTGTTTTCGGTATACAATTTTTGAATAGACACAGTTTATCCTGTAACAATACGCGTTGCTTCATTTTGTACTTTCTCCAATTTGTCCTTTTCCTAATGAGTGCAACCATCACAAACAACTGATGCATACTCTAGAGTGGGTCTGAGAAACGAAATGTATATTTAGTTGGGTAATATTCTATTAAACAGGAACTTAATTTTACGCATCATTCCCAAAATCTTCCAAGGCGAATTTACAATGCTATCTATATGATTGTGCCATTTTGCATTATGACTTAAAGTTATGCCTAAATTTTACTGGGTCATTATCAAAAATTAAAAATGGATAAGAAACAAAATTGCTTCTGTTTCGTTCGGGTTAAAATTTACCAACCACTGCTTGGACCACTGCGATATGACAGTAAGATCGTGATTAGGAATACCTTCTTAATCTGATAAGTTAGAAGCTGTAGATGCAAACGATGTATCGTCTGCAAAAATACGAGTTATGCTTAAAAGATGTTCTGCAATATCGCTAATGTACATAAGAAGAAATAAAGGGCCTAAGACCGAACCCTGGGGAAACAAGCAGATGTTCCTTAATATTTGACACATTTGAACCAATAAAACCTTTTTGTTTCCGTTTCACTAAATAACTTTCGATCCATTCTAATATATCTCCTCTTATTCCATTTTGCCTTAACTTGAATAATAGACCTTTGATCCAAACTCGGTCAAACGCCTTTGATACATCACAAAAGATCATACAAATATATTGTCTGGAATCCAATCTTTGAGCAATTTGGTTATAGATGTCTATGAGTTGGTAAACTGTGAATGTCCCTTAAGAAATTATAAATTAGTTTATTTTCAATCAGAACATTATAAATATGTTTGTAAACAACTCTTTCCATAAGTTTACCAACAGAGCTTAATAAAGATATTGGCCGATAATTAGATGGCACGTTTGTTTGACCTTCTTAAAAAAAACATTACAGTAGTTGACTTCCATGACTCTTGAAATTTACATTCAAGTAAGGATTTATTAAATAACATAAACAAGGGTTTAGATATAGTGTGTTTTGTAAACTGTAAAATTTTGTGATTAATTTTGTCTTCTCCGACAGCTTTATTTGGGTCTAAAGTACCGATAATATCAATTATGTCCGATTCAGTAATGATCATGTTTGCAATCTTTTTTTTAATTTTAAAGATACACTCTGGAAGTAGAGTGTTATTGTTCATATTTTCATCTATTGTTAAGATGGAGACGAAAAAATCGATTAAGCAGTTAGCTTTATCTGCATCATTAAAATAGACTTAATAAACTGATTAAGTAGTTTCAAATATAATTTAGAATTTGACACATTCGCATCTAAAACAGTTTTTTCTATATTATCAAAATATTGTTCTTTAGCATGTGTTTTCAAATTATTAACATTATTCCTTAATTGTTTGTATTTTGTCTATGCTTCTGTCTGTTGAGTCCTTTCTGCCTTTGTCTTTTGTCCGTCACGTTGTCTTGAATGTCGTCTTATTTTTTAGTCATACCATAGTTTGTCATTTGGTCGAATTTGTACTTCTTTAGAAGTAATACAAGATTGCATAAAAACTTAAATAGATTCAGTAAAACGTTCACAGCTCAAGTATACAGAATATGTGCTAAAAAATCCAAATTAAAATTGATTATCAATTGTTCATTTTCTCATAATCACTCCTAGTATAAAAACCAAACCTGTTGAGTAACAATAGTAGATGAAATATTAACAAAGGGGATAGAAACATATGTAGCTGATTTTTGATTTCGTTTGGGACATCTAAAGTACCAGAATTCAAACTGGTATATATGTCTGAGATTATAATTGGACCAATAAGAGTTGATGACGTACGTGTTTTCTGGTGGGTTCAGTTACAACATTAGTTAAGTTATTGATTAGCATGACATTTTTTAAGTCATAACTATCAATATGTAATTGATCTTCAATTATGTCGCCGACGATAACAATATTTTTGGATAGATCAAGTGCTTTTTCTATACGTATACTGAAATAGTTCCAAAATATAACAGTCGTATTTGGAGGATGATACACATTACAAAGTAAAAATCTTTCCCGCCCGTAGTTCACCTCTACCCATATACTATCAACAAAGGGACATTCTAAAATTAACATTCGTTTCGACATAAGCTTAGTAGATATATAACTAAGAAGGAAGTCGACTAAAGTGTGCAGTGTTATCTTTACGAAATGGTTCATAGTATCCGTCTAAATCAATTCCAGTAATATCGGTCGTTAAATGAAATTTTCTAAAACAAATAATAATGAAGTCAAAAATATGTTGTTTTATATACTCTAGTTTGTTTCGGATACTACGTATGTTTAAATGTAAAAATGAAAGACAATGTTGTCTATTTTCTGGGTAGGGTCCAGAATTTAACTCTACATCACCAGACATGAGCACAAACAAAGTAATTACAATGGTAAATATTATGTTTAAAATACTTTCAACCGCTATAATATTGCAATGATAAAAAACATTTGCGATTGGAAAATTTAGTCTTTTAAGAAACATCAGCAAATAAAACATCAATGGATAACTTTTAAACACATGTGCCATCAAAACGTGATGATTTCTATTGTAAAAAATTACGATAGCCACCCACTATGCATTTACATCACTACCCATTGGGTAAAATCACAACACGTATATAAATGAGTGACGATCGGAAAGATGTGCATTCTAGAAGCATCGGCCCAGTAAACTAGCCTTCCAAACAAGAGTAAAGAGAAAAAGATGAGAAAAGAAAGAGATGGAAGTATATGTATGAGAAATGTAAAAAATAAATAATCAGATTAAGAAGAATGATAAATGGTGACATTTTATTCATCAATATTGCTTGAAGACCCAAACATTTACAAACAGATAATAAAGTAAAATGAAATCATATTGTGTTGATTCTTTATGCTTAAATCTAATAAAGGTATAACTAAATAAAGAACGTACCCTCAATGGCATAATACACACACCCATAATAGCAATACATACGTACCTATCATGTACTAAACACACACCCGTGATAGCAAATCAGACGTACCCATCATGGCATAATTTAAACACCCAACATAGTAGTACAGATGTACCCACCATGGCACTATATACATACCAATGATATCAAACAGACGTACTCATCGTGTCATTATATACACACCACCATGGTACAATACACACATCCATAATAGCAATACAAACGTACCTATCATGTACTATATACACACCCATGATAGCAATACAGACGAACCCAACATGGTATTATATACACACCACCATGACACATACAAATCTCAATAATGGCAATACAAACGTGCCTTTCATGTACTATATACAAATCAATGATAGCAATACAAACGTACTCACCATGGTTTTATAAACACACAACCATGGCACATACACACACCCATAATAACAATATAAACGTACCTATCATGTACTATATACACACCCATGATAGCAATACAGACGTACCCAACATGGTATTATATACACACCACCATGGCACTATATACACCTATAATAACAATATAGACGTACCTATCATGTACTATATACACATCCATGATAGCAATACATACGTACCCAATATGGTATTATATACACACCTTCATGGCACATACACACACCCATAATAACAATATAAACGTACCTATCATGTACTATATACACATCCATGATAGCAATACAAACGTACCCAACATGGGTTTATATACACACCTCCATGGCACATACACACACCCACAATAGCAATACAAACGTACCTATTATGTACTATATACACACCCATAATAGCAATAGAAACGTACCTATCATGTACAATATACACAACCATGATAGCAATACAGACGTACCCAACATGGTATTATATACACACCACCATGGCACTATATACACATCCATGATAGCAATACAAACGTACTCACCATGGTATTATAAACACACCACCATGGCACATACACACATCAATAATAGCAATACAAACTTGCCTATCATGTACTATATACACATTCATGATAGCAATACATACGTACCCAATATGGTATTATATACACACCTCCATGGCACATACACACACCCATAATAACAATATAAACGTACCTATCATGTACAATATACACATCCATGATATCAATACAAACGTACCCAACATGGGTTTATATACACACCTCCATGGCACATACACACACCAATAATAGCAATACAAACGTACCTATCATGTACTATATACACACCCATAATAGCAATACAAACGTACCTATCATGTACTATATACACAACCATGATAGCAATACAGACGTACCCAACATGGTATTATATACACACCACCATGGCACTATATACACATCCATGATAGCAATACAAACGTACTCACCATGGTATTATAAACACACCACCATGGCACATACACACATCAATAATAGCAATACAAACTTGCCTATCATGTACTATATACACAATTTTGACAGCAATACAGACGTACTCACCATGGTATTATATACGGACCCATGAGAGCAATACAGACGTACCCATTATGTCATTATATACACATCTATCATATCAATATAGACGTGCCATCGTTGCGGAATATTCGTACAATATAGACGTGCAATCGTTGTGCAATATTCATACAATATATACGTACACCTCATTACACTATACACATCATCATGACGCAATATACAAGCAATGCATTATGTACCCATGGCACAATAGACACACTCATCACATCTCAGTAAACATACTTTCTTTATACAATACACATTCCTCTCACGGCACAGTATACATATTCATCTTATTACAATGTATAAACCAGTATGTTTTTAATACACAAATTCATTATTGTACAATACTCATAACCATTTTGGTACAAAAACATATTGACCCCACTTGTTTTGGACAAAAGCGCGACCATGATACATAGAACTTACGTATCGCAGTTTATCATATAAGCGCATCACATCAAAGCAAAACAATATCGTCATGATACAATATAAGATCGATCCTGCGCATCAATACATATTTAGACAGAGATAATCTAAGAATCAATTTATAATTTTATACAGAATATTATTTGATATTAATGTTTAATTTTCATCTATTCTGTTTTGTTTCAATGAGCTCAGCACACTACATGGTTATAGCATTTCACTATTGGTCTACTTATTGTGTAAAGTACGCATTATGGCAACATCACTGACATTAAAATAGTTCAGAATGTATAAGAATTTGTTATGTCTCTTTGTTAATAACGTTCACGGTTAACTAACTGAAACTATACTAGCCAGTATATAAAGCGTGGCATTAAAGAAAAGTCTGAAGATCTTGTTATTATGGAGCGAGACCCATTCTTATCCTTGATGAAGATTCTTCCATCTGTTGTCCTTGTCTGCAAAATAAACTTGTCTCTCACAAGCTGCCTAGCTTGTGAAAAAGTTGTTTCGATGATGAGCCAGATCCTCATTAATAAAAACATCTTGACAGCGCTTGTTGTCCTTGAGTTTGTATCTGCCACGGAAAAAATTGTCACAAGCTCGGTCAGAAGAAAACTTTACAATGATGGCCTTTGGTCTGCCGTTGACTGGCTTGCCGACACGTTGTGATCTTCTTGCATAACACAATGCATTCTTGCTTTGATTTAATCCATCATCACTTACCTAGATCTATTTTATCGAGAAAACTTTTACATGACATTATGTATTTATATGTCACGTCATACATGTTTCCAACGTCACAGAGCGTTTTAACTCGTCGATAGGTTGATAGAACTTTAATATAAACCCGATGGAGATATGCAACAACAAATATGAGTGATATATTTTAAATATATTATCGTGGGCGAAAAACATTTATATAAAAACGATTAATTTTGGGTAAGAAAATACAACAATCAGGCCAAGATGTAAACGTATTTTTGGCAAAAATGCACAGCTAAAACCAGTAAAAAAAATAGTAACTGTTGTTTTATCATTTATACATGGGTTCATAACTCATGATTACTCTTTAGCATATACTTTTTGCAGTAGTTACTTCCCTTTACTTAGAATAAGAAGTACTCTTATAATTTGCCTCTATAATGACATGTATTTCTATATCATTATTAACTTGCTACTTTGATACCGACAATTAAACTTCTTACTTAGAGCACTCATTCTGTGTCGTTCATTTTAGTTCCATTATTTCAATAGTAACTTTGCTTATCTCTGTGTATACCATAAACACAACTGTAACGTACAGAAATTTTATACAGAAAAGCTGTATAAATGAATGGTGATACATTTTAGTATCCTCATGTTTAACTTAGTTAAAATTCTTAAGCTGTGTTTAGAATTTAGTTATTTTATTGAAAAAATGTAACATAACTAATACAAATTATTGAACATATGTATAGTATTATATAATTTGTTAGTGTACGGGTTTAAAGAAGGGCTTCTCAGTCAGGTATTTATGTTCCAAAAGACACATCGTTTGAACGTCTATAAAAAAACTACGGGGTAAATTATTGCATAGATGATACTATTTTACCCGATATATCTGTGTGTCGTTCCTAACACGAAACAAGTTTTATAGCAAATGTATCAAATTATTTATTTATATATAAGTCCTCTGGTTCGCACATGCTTAACGTTAGGGTAGGAATAAATATGAGCATGTGTACCTTTGTATCGCAACACGGCGTATCCGTGATTGAGTAGTTACTTACAAACGAGAGTTATTTAATAATATACCCTGTGAAGGAATGAAATCCTATCTCATATATCACACTTTCCTGACGTAACTTACAACTACACGTTCAAGCAAGAACTTATTACAACATAAGTTCTTGCTTGAACGTGTAGTTGTAAGTTACGTTAAGTATAAAATGGATCATTTGCTTTGAGATCAATTTCGCTTACTAAGGTTTTAATAGCTTTATTGTCTGATGTGATTATTTCGATTATTCAATTTGATATTATGTAAATGGTATTGTTTGACCAAGATAATACGTGATATATCGGATTCATTGGTTTCAAATTGTTATATACATAAAAATAATATAACTTTTTTTCTTATCAGTCTTTTGTTAAGCGCTGGGCCTGGTTATCTCGGTCGGTAGTGTGTTTTTGCTATCAAACCAGAGGTCGTGAGTTTTAATCCCCGCCAGGACAGTCTCCGTAATGATTGGTATACGAAATTGCGTCTCATTATCCTTTATCTCTCGCCGTTCCATGAGGAAAACGTATCAGTTACTTGCGGAGATGGCTGTGATAGAATACCGGTTAACCTTCCAGGATCACAGGAAATAGTGGTTACGTTAACGGATCGTCTTTTAGCTACGTTTGTTATGATGACTAAACACATTAATAAAATAATGTTCGTCAGGATGAAAATTTTTATAAACATATATACTGGAAAGTTTCAAACATCTGAAATACAGGCTGGAGATAGTAAAAGGTTTATTCTGTCTAGCAATTTCTTTTAGTAGAATAATAAAAGATAAATATAAAAGGTAAATGCAATAATGTCCTGTACTCTTAGATTAATAATTGAGTGGATAAGTTTCTAGATATAGATTATGTTCGTTTTGTACGTTTACGAGAGATGAACCATAAATAATCCCCATATCACACCTCTGTCATGTGATACGCTTCAAAATTTCCCATAGGCTCCAAAATATCTCTCAAAAGTTCTTCTAAAAATCTTTAAGTTCCTTAATATCTCTAAGTCCTGAAAGTTCTTTAAAGTTCCAGAAGTCGATCAACGTTGTAAAAGTCGCCCAAAGTACCAAAACGTTCAAGTGAAATAAATTCGGCTATTTAAATGTATTTTCATCCCGACAAGGATTCGTTAAAATCGCAACCAGCTGACAGATTCTTGTAGGGACTAGACACGTTTGACTGGCACCCGACAACTAACTGTTAGTTACTTAGTCGGTTGGAAGAATTACAAGACATTGTAATGAAAACTGCAAAGGTCATAACTCTGACATTTATGATCCGATTTATCCATTTCAACAATTTATTTGAGATAATTATTGTTATAAAACAACTTTGTAAGTTTTGGGAGGATCAAATGCAAACTGCGGGTGCTAGATGAAACACAAAGTAAAAAAAAAATCTTTGAAGATTCAACAGCCATTACTCTGTCAAGATATTATAATAATCTTACTAATGCATACGTTTAATGATGGTTGGAGGACACTGTGGTTTTATTTACTGCTGCCAACGCTCAGGTCGTGGAGGTTTGTGCTCAGATCGATCCAAAACTTTGTAGTTAATCCGGTGGTTATACCCAGATTTATTCTAATCTACCCTTAGCCCTTACTCAACCAACGTAACTGGATCAATTTATAGATAGATATATATCGATATAACTTAACCGTCAAATTGGTTATGGGCGCGTGGTCACACGTATTTGTAGTGTATATAGTTTTGGTTTGTAATATTTAAGTAGGTTTCTCAGAGTTAATATGACGAAACTGTATACAAAACATAGTACTTGCAATAGTCACATTATGTTATTGGGAAATATTTGTAATAATTATTATATATTATATAGAATATTATACACTCGGCTATTACCTGATCAAACTATCCCGTTCAATAAAATAGAAAACTGTTCAGTTCGTCTCTATAAACTTAAAACTAACTCAACAATAATTTAGTTATATCTGTAATACAGTAACTACTGCTGTCAATCGGTCTTCCGCACCCACGAAATATGCTTTTTAATTAATGAATATTTGATGCTGCCATGATAATGTTTTAATGACAAGCGGTGTACATAGATAACAATCTTCAATTTCTACAAAATTAAATATCGACCAATTATGGCAAAAGGCAATGATTTGCTGATATGCCAATTAACTTGTAAACTAAATAAAGATCGTCTACCGGAAATTAATTAAAAAAGTACGGCAAACAAAGTTCACGTGACAATACACTCCTGGCTTTATCATTTATTCAGAACCCTTTCACTGAAATTTGATTGATTATATTTCTTCATTCTAAATAGCCATTTGAAACCATATCTTTATTGGATGTATTATTTATAAATTAATAAATACCATTTCGATAGGATTTTATGTAAAAATCAAACGACTTAGTTTTGTTCTATTTTTCTCTTATTTTTAGGATTGTCAACAAATAACAGACGTTAAGCCCATACCTTGTGCTATATACTTCTATTTATTTGAAACGTAGAGAAATAATGAAATACACACCAGTACATATACAACTGTAAAGCGTAGTTCAGTTTTATCCTCAATGCTATTAATGTTTGTCTGGCGTAATTTATAATATATGTACATTGTATGAACAATACATTACCCGGAATAATACAATACATACTAGGTATTATAATTATAATAAAATGCTTATTTAAACAACAGACATATTCTTATAATTAAGACACTATTTAAACAATTTCAAAATCTTAAATTTACATTAAATCTAGATCGATGGAAGTGGCTCAATTTTATTGATTGATCAAGGACGTAGCTTTGTTCTATAACAAGTTAAACTGTGAATTTCGCTAAGCATCACGAAAATGAAATCGTAAACTTCTTCCCATATCTTCAGCTACCGCTGTGCGAAGATGCCAAACCCTGCTGTCAAATTGTAGAAGAGCGGTATTTTACGTACATTGTTAAAACACCATTTCACCCAGTCTGATTAGATTTAAGTAGCATAATGTCCTTACTGACTGACCAATGCGAGCCAGGATAACTGTGGTGTAACCACCTATTCATATATTCATGATCTTATCCAGAACAATTATTTTTTTTATTGAGCATTAAAAGCACATGCGGATATACTATTGTTATTAAACTGATAAATGTGTACGCATAAGATAATTAGTATTTCTTTGAGTTTTGAACATGTTTATATCAAATATAGATTAATAGATTGATTGAATATTTAGCGTTATTTTTATGCCAACGAGGGCTAACAGACGATCAATTAACCTAAGCACAGTTTCCTGGGATCCTGGAATTTTATTTTTAGTTTCAGTCACCAAATATAACAAATAATCACCTCGTTATAGGTCTGTGGAGGTCGGGATGGGCCATCCCCAAACATACCGTACAAAAAGTTGACATGCATGTGTATTTTACAAATGTGTATAACCAATGAGCAAAACAAATCATATTATAAGAGATATATAAATTGGGAGTTATTTTATGTCTTTACAGTTATAAAGGGATCTCCACAAGGATAATTAATTTTAACATTGTTTTTTTCATGATATGGTTCTAAAAACAAAAGTTGCAAGAATAATAAGATATAATTATATTAAATATAAATAATCAAGACAAACAAAAAAATATTACAGAGATTTTTTTAATTCATGCATTTGGCTTTTTGCCAAAAGAGAAACCATCGTATTCCCGGAAACCAAGCCTTTAATATCACATATAAAATATCTATTATACCAAGTTATATTTTTACCAAGTATTCAAACAGTTTAACAATACGAAATATATAATAACAAATACAGTACACAGAAAAAGCAATTAAAAAGGCAAAATATTTCTTTTGGAGATGTGATATATGTGAAATATTTTATTTGTGGTTTGTAATTGTTGAAAACTGGTTATCTTCCATGTTCTATTTAGCATGCAGTATTCATTTGTTAAGTACACTGTCATATTTAATTGACCCAAAGAAAATATCTCTCACAAACTTTTTGGTTGAACGTTTATATTTTTGTCAGTGCATAGAGTTTCAAAATTAGCCCAAATTGTGTTTGCATATTTACACTCCCAAAAAGATGCATATTTTTTTCTATTTGTTTATAAAAAGTGCAAGAACTATCGTTTTCTGTCTTTGTTTTTGTCAATTAATTATTTGTAGCAGTTATTCTGTGATTTTGTTTTACCTGAATCCATTGTAACTTGGTGCAACTAAAGGGTATTTAAAATAATTCATTCCATTCCCTATCTATATTTAGTCAGTATTGATTCGATTTAGAAATGAATGTTGGTAATACACTGGACTTATAAAATACATCATAAATAACACAGCCTTTCTTTGTACTTGTTATAACAGAAACTATAATTGGATTTTTTAATGTTATTACTAGGTGAGTAAACTTGAGAGTTTGAAGTTAAGTACGTACTGCGGCAATCATGCCTTCGTATTCTAACCAACGAACTAACAAATCACAAACGTGATCGAAACGGCGTTGAAACATAAAAACTCGGTAATAAAACGGTTCCCATACTGTATATACTAAAAAAAGAAGTAGATTTTTTTATATACTCGTACATTAAACAAGAAATATTTTTAAAAAAGATAATCGGCGTAGAAGTAATGAATGTTGTTTGCCGTATGTAAAATCAGAATTAAACAGAAAGTAACACTACAGTCAAGTTTGAAATTAAATATATTAAAAGACTGAAGACATGAAAATATATATTTAAGAAACATTTCTGTAACAATGGTAAACATGATCATTTTGCAAATATTTAAATTAATAAGCTATAGATTTATCAGTTATAATGCGCCAACCTCTGCGCAGGAAAATGATCAAAACAGTTATCCCTGCCATCAAGCAAATCATTTGACGATGGTAAAACCATGTGATTGATTTAAATAAACCATTCAGAGTGCGAAAAACGCGTTTTGAAATTATTAGATTTATTATTTCTGTATTATTTTTTGTTTTTTACTCGTATTATAAGCTAAATATATACTATTTAGATATCAAATTTTCCACAATAAAATTCGAAAGTAAAACAATATTATTAGGCTGGAATCCATCTGAATATTTTAAGTGGCGGCAGTGATAACTGTACCAATTAAGGGGCAATAACACTGTGTTGGAGTTTAATGAATCGCAACCGTTCTTAAATTATTTTTGTATAAGATTTCAAGAAGCTTGGCAAGAACAGTAAAAATAAACAGTAATTGTATAAGAAATGGCTACTTGTAGAACCTGGTTTTCTTGTAAAGTAACAAAAACATTAAATTGTATATTTCATTTTTAACTGAAATTATCACAAAGGAAATGTATAACTTAACATCTTGATTGCTATAACATTACCTTCCTGGGTCGTATTCATAAATCACCTCCTTATATCAATTGTTAACATTTTGAAGTCAATAATGTATTGTTTTAATAACTTATCTTTAGCATTTATTCAAGACATCTATGAAACTAAAAATAAAAAAGCATCATGTAATGAAACAAAATAATTAATTAAAAGTATCTAAAACAACAATGCATATATGTTAAAGCATTGTAAACAATTAAAATTGACAATAACATGAATTGGACGTGGCTAATGGTTTAATCCTACAATAAAGTTGACTGCAATATTTTCCTATAATTTATATATATAGAAACATGTTATACATGGAATATACAATATCTATGTACTTGTAAAAATGTAAACCTGTATAAAAAAATAACAAAACATGAATGATAAAAAACAATAAAAGAGAAGTTAACATAAAAATAAACTAACAACTCTGAATATAAGTAAACTAGCTATAATAATCAGCATGCTTCCAATGACTAGATTAACTTCTACCTCCTAAAGAGGAAAACCACGATGGCCCTTTATCTTATCAGAGTTTTTTATGTCAAAGTTGGTGTATTTAAGAAAATTATTTGACAATAGTGATAAACAGTTACTTAAAAAACATCCTTAGAAAATCATTATAAAAGGAAACATGGCACTGATACACGGTCCATATATTATATATTTACTTGTAAAAATGTAAAACTGTATAAAAACAACAAAACACAAATGATAAAAGAACAATAAAGGAGAGGATCAAAGAAAAACATAAAAATAAACAAACAACTAAACGTAAACTTGCTATAATAATCAGCATGTTTCTAATGACTAGCTTTACCTGAACCTTTGAGCTCCTACAGAGGACGACCATGATGGTCCTATATCTTATCTGAGTTTTATTATCTCAATGTAATGTTTAACTAAAAGAAAAAAAATGACAATAGTGGTAAAAATTTACTGAAAAAAGCATTTTTAGAAAATCATTATAAAAGGAAACATTGCATTGATTATGATACACAATATTTGGACATAACACATATTACACAAAACAAGAGGGTCATGATGGTCCTGGATCGCTCGCTTGAGTTTCACAGCTCTTAACAGTAAACAATTTTAAATAAAATATATAAGAAACATTTGCCGAAATACTAGTATGCATATGCAGAGACAGTCTTGTTATTTTGACAATTCAAGTTGGTTTAAATAGTTTAAGTAGAAAGACACCCAAGTCACATTAGAGTGCTATCGGTTTACATACAGATCGCGGCGTGGTCTATTGGTAGAGCGTCCGCCTCGCATGCGGAAGGTCGTGGGTTCAATCCCCGACCGGGTCATATCAAAGACTTTAAAAATGGTACTAGAAGCTTCCTCGCTTTACGCTCAGCTTTTAGAGGAAAGTTCTAGGACTAGTCGGCCCGGTGTCAGTATAATGTGACAAGGTGGGGTATCATACCATGTGTCTGCGGCATGATACCCCAGTGTGGCAGCGCTTAGAATACTGTCTCAAGTAGACACCGTCGCGATATGACTGAAAGCGACGCTAAACACCATACAACAACAACAACTGTTTACATACAGAACATTTCACCTTATTTAGGAAACAGACACTGACGAAATGATGACAATAATAGTTCACCTATTTGAAAAAGTTCAAATAGTCGTGCTTATAACATATTATAAAAGAAGTACAAAATTATGTAATAATGTGCATAATTTATGCAACATTGGATCAAGAATTATGTGACATGTCACTCAAGATGAAGTTTATCGTTATAAACCATTGTGTTAAGTTTGAAGTATATCAGTCTCGTAGTTTTCAATTTATATGGAAATGTTCAAAAACCAAAAGTAAAAAGGGGCATAATTCTTGTAAAATTGAACAAAAAGGTATGGAACAAACCACTCATGATGTAGTTCATCAGTTTACTCAATTGTTTTTCATTTTGACATTTAAGTTTAGAAGAAATATAAAGTTGAAAAGTAATTGCAATGGTTTTCCTATATTGTTAATATCTTGTGACGGAGGGACAAACGGACAAAGTGTTTCCTATATGCCTCCTCCCTCCACCCCGCCCCCCAACCCACCACCACCACTCACTTGGTGGGGGTATAAAAGTATTTTGTACATTGTCAAAGAAATCATACTCGATGAATGACCTACAAATAGCATCATAATAAATGAAATTGCTCTTAATGCATATAAAAAGTATCTAATTTGACCAATATAGGCAGTGGCATTTAATATTCTGCAAGATGAATACAAAAAGTATATATCCACTATCTGAGTATAAAACAAAACAAAGTGTGTGGGTATTACATGGCAATATACAAGTTCCCTACTGGTTTCAAGTGAAATACCATTTAAATGTTGCTTATTATAATTATTGGAGTGTTCGCACCATCCAGGCTTTGTAAACGTCATTTTAATAGTTCCTCTACTATGTAAATGACATTTTTGTGTTATAAAACAAACAAAAAATGAAGTCTTGAGAAAACACATGTGCTCACAACACCCCCTTTTGGAGCATTTAAAGAGAATGCCTCATTAATTTTTCATTAATTCTTGTACCTGAACATTAAACAAAGTTAATGTCTAACTTTTATTACTTTGTTGTATAACAGCTGTACAAACTATGAACTTATTCTCATTGTCTCCGTGGTACTGAGTGAGACATTTTGGACATTTGTTATGCATTAGTTTTTTCATATAACATAGCGGCCTGCTGCATGAATTGTAAGTGTTAATGGCACTTATTACAACTATTTCTCCTTCTTCCTTATATCTAGTTGTGCCTTTAACTATCTTTATTGTATCTGGGGATATAATCTGTAAATATAAAAGCATGCAATTTTAACTTAAAACATCATTGAACCTGTTTGAACCTAACTGTTGTTTATCATATTTACAACTTTGACAGTTTTAATATCTTTCCAGTTTATATATAGGTCAACTTATTTGAAACTGTATTACAATAAGGGTTTAAAATTTGATGCAGTAACTTAATTTTTATTCATGAAAAGAATGAAGTAGTATGGTTTGAATCAACACATCCATATACCTGTTTAATATAACTAACTGTTCAAGATTTGTGTACATAAATTATAATGGTCATATAAAATATATTTTATGGTCTAATAAAATATTAAATTTTCCTAAAACATGTTTACATCTTTATATTTTTAAAGACATGTACTCATTAATTCCCCTAAAAGACATTTAAAACACTTCACCCTGTGTAATAAATGACATTGAAGCAGTGCCTTCAAGCAGGAAATTGTAAGTAATCTGACTGTGTTTGATGTTAGGATTTTTACCAGGTGTGTAACCAACGAAATGTCCCAATTTAGCAGGAATTTTTATCTAGTTTTGAAACAGGAAAGTAAAAAGATACATATTTCCAGTACCATCAGGAGTTGTAGTTGCAAAAGACTGATACATTATTTTAAAGCTATGAAGACGGAAGAGTATTAAAATGTTACAAACCTGAATGGTTGTCTTTTGATTGCCCGACAATTTAGGTTGTCCATCAGTTGTTTTGGATACAATAGCTCTGTAAATCTCCACACAGTCATCAACTGAGACGGGTTTAGATGCAAGTTTTTCTCCAGAAGGCAAACGATATGACTGATGTTTCGTCTGCACACACACCATTTCTAACCTCTGCTTCACCACCATAAGATGTAAGAACAGTTTGTCAACCTATAGCCTACATTATAATAATTAGCCTTGAAAATGATTTATTTTACACAAATTTATCATAAAAAGTAGGTGAACAAATGCACACAACTAACTGTAAAGTAACAAGAACACACTATCACACAGTCACAAATATTTATACGCATAATACAATTCATTGCCATGGTGTTTTTAAAACATCTTTGTTTTGTAGGTACACTACTCAAGTAAATATTTCATTCTGTCAGTAAATGATTGTCAAATTGCTGAATTTGATGACATAGATACATATGTAAACAATTGATGACAGAATGAAATTTCTCATAAAATGTTTAATTTATCCCTTAAGAGTATTTGAAAATAGTTTTAATTGCACAATTAATTACTGGCAAACATGTAAAATGCAAAATAATAGAAAATAACTTCAAATAATGCGGAATTATTTATGTTTGTATAGGACTTATTTTAGCGTATTTCCCGCTTAGGGCCAAGTGCAAATTTAAAACCGAGCGAAATAAAGTACAATAATATTTGTTTCGTATCCGAAATCTTAGTTTATCCGAAAGCTTTTACACTTTGAGTTAGCGTACATTTCTTCAAAGTAAGTTGCTTCTGAGTGTATTTATTATAATATCCAGTTGATAATCAAAATTTTTAATTGAATCTTAAGTTCTACTGACTAATAATTCTAATGATTTAATATTGTCGTGTAACAATTTAAACTTTGTTATTGAATGTTGTTCTTGTTCGCTATCGTGTAGATAATCGATCTTTAATGATTTTATAGTGTTCCTGTTCCTCAATTTAAGGTTTTTTGCACTTATCAGTGCATGTTATTAAAGTGACAACATTTAGAGGTCTTACGTGTCAATTAACACCAACAATTAAGTTATTGACACTTTGTTTATTTAATTGGATCATCAACAGAAGCGGAGCGTCGCATGGTCTGATCATATAACCGGCGTTGTCATGGCAAGCGCATTTGATACGAATATCATATGTAAATAATTTTCTGAAATCCAGTAGATATAGGACCCTTAAAAAATCCATTAAAAAAATAGTTGCATGAAATGAAAAATCCGCGAATTTACGTCCACGTGAATAAGCAGGGTTTATTTGCAGATTGCGCGAAATTTCAACCCAGCGAAGTTAAATGATTTAACAGTAGAACATACTCATAAACGTGTAGTTAAGATATCCCACCACTCAATAAAAATTGTTATCATTTATGAAAAGTGATTTTAACTAAACTTTCACAAGCTATTGATGAATGGAATGCTGTAAACACATGAAAATGTACATACAAATTTCAATTAACATATGTCTGATTAAGTAAGTTAATAACATGTACATTTACAAGATTAACATGAACATTAACCAAAGTGTCTGGTTGAAGGTCCAATGTTTCCAGTATAGTTCTTGTCTCTACGTATGGAGGGTTGGTCATTTGTCATTTGGTTGATAGTCAGCAGCAGCAATGATATCTGAGGTGATACCAATGTTTGGAATCAGCAGACACTTTGTCAGCAGCAGCAATGATATTTGAGGTGATACAAATGTTGGGAATCAGCAGACACTTTGTCAGCAGCAGCAATGATATCTGAGGTGATACCAATGTTGGGAATCAGCAGACACTTTGTCAGCAGCAGCAATGATATCTGAGGTGATACAAATGTTGGGAATCAGCAGACACTTTGTCAGCAGCAGCAATGATATCTGAGGTGATACCAATGTTGGGAATCAGCAGACACTTTGTCAGCAGCAGCAATGATATCTGAGCTGATACCAATGTTTGGAACCAGCAGGCACTTTAGACGTTGCCACTACTTCTCTGGGTTTGATTATTACATTCAGCAGCATCACTGATCGACTCTATTTGAGCATGGGGAAGGCCACTTTGTTGTAACAGAGTAACTTAATATATGCAGTGTTGTCGGCCACCACAACCTCTACGCTTCTTTTGTGCATTATCATATTCCCTGACAGGTAATGCCTGGAGCACCTATAAACACAGTAGCGGTGTTATTCGCTGTTCTATGTTCGGATGATTGTTCAATAACTAATAAAAATACAATTACAAATGATGTATAGCAATCCTTATGAAACTAAAAGCTTCATTCATAATCCTTTAATAATGGAAAAATGTATTTTCATTGTTATACAGTTGAAGTGTATAGTAATACTATTTAAGGGGAACAGAATACATATATATTTTAACAGCATCTCAATATTTGTAAGACAGTTTGTTATTACAATTTTAAAACCAAATGCATATTTATATGACAGGAATATAAATCATCATTCAAAATATTAATAAAATACAACTATTTCTGAATTTTGTTTTAAGTTACCACTGTGCAATAGACTGAAATTTGTTCTCTACAGTTAAACATGGAAAATGAATACATTGTATAATTATGTAACAATTTACAGTGTTTTTAATTAATTATGACATATATAACAATGTTTAAGCTTAAACTGTGCAATAAATTAAAAATATTTAAAATAATGTTACATTTTACAGCGAATAAATTCAAATTTGTAAAATTATGTTACATTTTACAACGTGTATAGCATTTGAAATTAAGTATGACAATGTTTACAATTATTTCATATATAATAAAACAACGTCTTTATTTGCTTTTTGTAGGATCTTATGCTAATATGCCCAAGCCTTGTAGTGTACGAACTCGTGAAAGAGCTACATAAAACTGGCCTTCAACGACCAGTGTCTTCCCCAACGATATCACTATTTTATCAATAGAAATTGATTGCATTTTATGAATCATGCATGCCCACGCTTGAAGAAGAGGAAATTGTGTCCTATATAAAGATCTGCTGCAATAATCAAACTCTTGACTTATTGTTTCAATACCAATAGCATTGTGTTCAGTATTATAAAAAAAAACGACCTATCGATTTATCATCAAACTGTACAAAAACCCGTATCAGTCACTCATTTTCAAATGACAATGCTTTCACAAATGATAATGCACCATTTAACAGTGCTTGTTCAGTAGCTATATTTCTTTTTATTTCTAAAATACACGTGTTCCAAATGATAACGACAATGTTCTTGGCAACCCACCGGAATCCGTATCGTCTATGGGAATGAAATCATGAACAGACTCATCCACTCCAGTGTCTGACGACTGGAACTCGTGTAAAGCATAGAAGTGTGTACAGTGTTCATCCAGGTGTCCTTGCTTCGCATTGTATTCTGTAACTACTTCTCTGACAGTTGGAAACACTCTCAAGGAACCTACAGATATTTGTCAAAAATATTTTAGTTCTATTTTAATGTAACGTGTCTCTTATGTTTTTGGGTTTAAATATTCTGAAACTCTGGTCTGGTGTTCAAATATACAACTTTTCTAGATTTCCATATTAATTGAAGAATTCTGGTTGCAGCTTCTTGAGCATTTAATCGTCTTGACTTTAACACGCAATTTCCTATGAGATTCATTTGTTTTTTAAGTGAATATACTTGTGACTGTGATGATACAGTCTCAATTACCTTCCATACAGCCTCTTTAAGGTCATCAGGTTCTGCTTTTGCAATATAGGAAGAAACATAGTAAGCTTATCCACGGCTGCCACTAACCATTTGGATATCCATATTTGCTCTCCACCTTTTAAGTTTAATGTCATTGTATGCATTGACATATATATCATTTTCGGAACGAATTGTGTCATAAAATCTTCCTCTATTACTTGGATTTGTAATATCGACATTTTGTAGCAGTTACCAGCCTAGGAGATCCAAAATAAAACACACATGTCCGTCTCCTATTAAATGAGGAATAGTGATGATGAATTTGTAATATGTAAACTAAATGATGTAGTTCTTCATCCTCTTCTTCTCCAGGAATTGTAGCTTTTATTATAGAGTCGATAAAGCGAGTAATTTCATTTGATCTTGAATAATATATGTAAACAAGGACTTCCGTGGTTCTGGTATTCAATACGAGCAAAATGATCAGTAACACAACCAAATGGTTAATTTCAAGAAATAAACAATTTCATCTCCTTTCAAAATGAATAGAAGCTAACAAAGGATTTTTCATCAAGTTTGCACTTCCAGATGGGGAAGTCACACATTCACTATATGTCCTCCCTGTCAGCAGCATATCTAGTTCGGCCCAATGGCAATCATCTGCTGACAATGTCAAAAATAGTGTTGGTAGTCCAGTACATTTCACCATAGCCAATAAACCATGTAAAACATTAATCCAATATGCAACAGTCCCACGAATGTTTTTTCATGAACATAAATGAATTTGCATTGATGTCTGAGGCATGCTGTGCACATGACAGATTTTCAATTGTTACAGACATCCCGTTTTTCACTCTCATTTGTATATCAATATCATAAGCCAACTTACTTTGTTCCATATGATGAACTTCAAACATCAAGTATGGAATGTCTTTGCGCCACCTATAATCTCTGTTATAAAGCCATGTCTGAAAATATATCTGAATAGATATGGGTAGAATGCTTTCATCATTTAAACCACCCTTTCCTAAAGGAAAGAAAGCCGGATAAGCTAATTCTTCACCATGCGGAACATCTGATATCCATATAGGCTGGTTAAACTGAGTTGGAAAAGAAAAGCTATTACCATTGCGAATAAGATTTTGTATATCAACTTCTGGTAATACAAAGTCATTAGGAATAACAGAACACTCGGTAACATTATTCAACACATCCTTAATATTATGGTTAGACATTTTGTTACAATCATAATCTTGATTATCAAATGTTATATCATTGTTACAAGTTGTTAAATCAGGGAAATTAAAATATAAAGGATTGTGTTTCCTTAACCACTTAACGCATTCCTTACAAGTCTGTAAATTGCAATTTCCAGAAAGACATCATCCTTAATTGTTGTTCTTGCGACTGTCCATTACCAAGGACAACAAGATGTTCATCTTTCATGTTTATAAGTTGATTACAATATTTATTCAAGTCCAGAAGGAAATGTTTGGTCAAACCTTTTTCTGCAAATGGCCACCTTGAAGCATTAGAATTGTCATAAAACTGAATCTGTGCAAGGAACTATTTGGTTAAAACTGCAGAACACTATCTGTCTGAAACGGATTACTAAGAGGGCAAATCCTAACTTGATGCTGGAAAAGAATCTTTTCACAACATGCATAGTAACTGTCAATAATTTGTCTAAGGTTTTGTTAATAAATTTGTTTATGCTTTGAACACTTTTTTCATGTTTTGAAACGTGTTCACACTTGCTGGCCCTTTCAACATTTTTATGAGAAATTGTTTTTGTTTTAAGTGTATTCACATCATTACCATAGTATGCTTTAATAGTCAAACACTGCTCAGTTTGTGCCCTACTCTCATTATTATTCATGTCAACAGGAAATTTTGTATCACAAATAAATTGTTGCTGCTGGTCCAAAATGAGAGGTGTTAAATTAAGCTCAGAAAAAACAAAGTTTATACCAATGAAAGTAGCCAGTTCATCAAAATAATTAAATATTAAGAGTGATGCAACACCAGTATTTGAAGAAATACCATTTGAGTCTCTGGCATGGGAGTCAATCACGTACCATATGTCTTAAAGTCTTCAAATGGAGATGGTGTTTGACCCTATGGTTAACAATACGAAATCAGATACCGCAACACCTCCTTGAATAGCTTCACGAATAGTCACACATCATCCCTTAGAGTCAAAGAATTTTGCCGATCATTCGACTGCACATCCATTATCGAATTCACGCCATAGAAAATATCAGTGTAGTACACAATATTAAATGCCTCATCAAGTAACTCAACAGCAGATGGATGTTCTCAGTGACCTAAATAACGGGGTCTGGGATTTGCAGATGCTGCAATTATTTGCTCGTAAAAACAGTGACCATTTCTCACTACTTCGTCAACAACACTTGCAGACCAGTTCTGCGGACTTAAAACACGATTTCATGCGATGAGAAGAATAGCAGCCAGAACAATTGCTGTACATTGAAACCCTGCAGCATTAGACATAATGTAGCCTTGATGAAATGATTCATTAATAATTCTTACCATTGTTTTTTCTTGTTTCGCTTCAGCAACTCGTAAAACGTTCCAATATGGTGTCGATTGCGGGAGTGAGGCAGTACAACCGAAACAATGATTAAATTAATACGATATAAAATAGTTCCAGCGTATTTGTTTTGTTTTTCTTTAATATTGATCATCTTTGGAATATTAAAGAAATCGTTTTTCAGTTATATATTAAAGTATATTAAAAGATTACAAATTTGCTATATTTAATATGTAAAACAATCATTATTACTCGGCGTCCTCCGGCAAGCTTCGGAAGACATTCGGTTAGGGTTAGTGAGGCGCACAACGGGTTGTCAGCGCGGTGCACAACGGGGTGAAAAGTTTACTTTCGATTTCTCTTTGCGACGATAACTTATTGAAAAAAACTTTGAAATTGAAATAAATCTTTCAAGTTTTTGTGACCAAAACTAAGATAATCCGATATTTAATATGTTTCTTCTATAACAGTGTTTATAAACACACCGTATATTATCTTTTCAACACACACCCATTCAGTGGCCAGATTACCCAAAAATATAGGTCAAAAGCCATATTGTACAGCTACGCCGCAAAATAAATAACTGTTCACTGCAACCTAAAGCTATGTTTTCAAAGTATCGGTGTTTTAGCCACCTAGCGACAAAATTCAGACGTGTCAATATTACTAACTTGTAAATTCTAAGTTTTAAATTCCAAGTTTCAAATTCTAAGTTTCAAATTATGACTTTCTCTTAGTTTTACATTATTTCATGAAATTAAGATGATGAAATGAATAACGTGCACGTTTTATACAGTCTTATGAACAAAGGTGACATTTAAATGAATGTAATTTGTAAATTGGAAGTTACATTAAAACAATTACAGACATTGAAGTAAGAAATTGGCGTTTGAGTAAATGTAAATTTTAATTAACCAGTTGCAACATACAATTTACACACATTGAAGTTAAAAATGGTCATTCAAATGTATGTTATTTGTAATAACCAAGTTAAAAACAAATAAATCAATCTGAATTATGGCGGATAATACCCTCCATCGGTGTAAGGTTGTTTAGTTTTATTGACACACATCAAGTTACATCTTTACATGAATGAAAAGAAGACATATTTAAAAGTACACATGGGAAACATGATATTGGAAATTTAAGTAATTGTATTCGTATTTGAAATTGTTTACATAGTTAAAGTATAATATTTAAAATTGTTTACATAGTTAAAATATAATATTGAAAATTGTTTACATAGTTAAAATATACTATTGAAATTGTTAACACAGTTAAGATATACTATTTGAAATTATTTATACAGTTAAAATACACTATTTGAAATTGTTTACACAGTTAAAATACAATATTTGAAATTGTTTACAGTTAAAATATAATATTTAAAATTGTTAACATAGTTAAAGTATGCAACTTAAAATTGTTTACATAGTTAATATATTATATATTCAAAATTGTTTACATAGTTGAAATATACTATTTAAAATTGTTTACATAGTTAAAATATAATATTCAAAATTGTTTACATAGTTAAAATATACTTCTTAAAATTGTTTACTTAGTTAAAATATGCTATTTTAAACGGTTTATATAGTTAAGATAAACTGTTTGCAATTGTTTACATAGTTAAAATATAATGTTTGAAATTATTTACATAGTTAAAATATACTATCTGATAAATGGCACCAAGTATGGCCGTCAGTCAACGTCAATCAAATTTACCGGAGTTATGATTTGTTTTCGATTTTTTTATTTTAAAATTTACTAACATATAGTGGAACTATCCGTGTCAAATGGACACATTTTTAAACAAAAAATCTTTCCAAACGTGAGCAATTTAAGACTTTAATATGCTTTTGTATCTAATTCAGACTATAGCTAACATTCACATTTCACACTTGCTAAATCACAATGAACATTGCATGAGTATGTTCATATTCATATGCATTTCTGTTCAATTCCTCGCTCCAAGTTGACATGTGTATCGACGTTTTAACTTTAGAACACATATTCATATTTAGCTTGAAATCATAATAAAAGGTTCATGTGGTGATTTACAGACACCGTAAGATATCATGTCCTAATTACTTTAAAATCGAATTTGCTAAACAAATTTGGTGCTCTTAGATTTGCGGGTATTAAAAACTGCATAAACCGTCGGTAAAATCACCACGTTTTCGTGTTTCATGTATTACTACGTCATATGTTTACAACATCACCGAAAACAGTGTAAACAGTAGTTTAGTCTATCTGTCTGTCGATTAAAATTAATATCTATTTGTAAAATGTTAAAAGTATAAAGATGTATTAAATATTTTGAACAGTTTAGCGATTTAGTTTGGTATTAACCTGAAACTACTTTTTTATCGTATCATTAGTTGATATGCAGAATTCGGCTAAACGATTAGTTAAACTTGTACACTAGTCGCTCGAGTAACTTGGTTCAGCAAGCGAATTTTAATGATAAAACGTAAAAGTGCGTTAGAATATGGTTAAGTATTCTGTAATTTTTAAATTTGCGACCGTATATGAGATAAAATTATCATTAACGGTTGCACATTTCAAAATTACAGTATATATAACCCTACATCAACCGGTGCTGACAAGCTCACTCATGCCTCCCACTTGTGACCACCATCAGTTCTCTCTCGATGAAATAAAACAGATTTTATTTTCTCTTTACGTTTTGTAAATAATGTTTGTTTTCTCAGAGACTTGTACAGTGATTGAAATTTAATCTGTTTTTCAAAAGGTATATATTTTGTTCGAAGTAAACGAAATACAATTTTAAACAGACACGATAACGATCTTTCATTGCACGGTGTGTAAACCTTCAGGTTCTTTATGTAGGTATGTTCTCACTTTCCCAACATCTGCTGTTTAAAATAGAATAAGTGTTCGGGGTGGTGGAAATGTATTGTTCGGAAATAACAATAGATTTAAGTGGTGATAATTGCTCTGGTGGGCTATACTTTTTTAAGAAAAAAGGTTGCACTTTCTCCTTATTTTGATAAAAATAATACATAGGATAACTGAAAAATACTTTATGTACAGGGGTTCACAGGTAGTTTCCCTTGGTAATAAACGCAATTCAATTAAATATATTTTAATGAAAAAATATAGTAATATCTAAAACAGTAAATGCAATGTGGGATATCTATTTCTTATATCCCTATGTTTGTTTAACAAATATATACTAGTAAACTGCTCATAGTGTATAGGAAACAAGCCACTTTATTTGCATTTGCTTAGTATAAGTTTTACCCAGGAAGAATCCGAGCGTTGTTTGTCTAAGTTGTAATAACTTGTTTCACAATCGAAGTAAGATAAATAAGTTGTTTAAACCAAAAAGACGAAATCAATATTATTTTCACTGAAACTAACACTAACTGTAAATAAATACTTTCTTCAGAAAAGTATTCCACCGGAAACTACTTTTGTTGTTTATAAGTCTGTTATCTGAATAGTTACATTTGTGATCAGTGCCTTATTCCATCACAACTGAAAACAGTTTGTATGTGGCATTTTTATTTTAAATATCACATTGTTTTTGTATTAAATACAGTTTTCATTTATTAACAACATTTTTTATCGATTCATTTTTTTAAAAAAGTGATCATCAAAAACTATACAGTTTTGCTCTACAGGCCATCAAAATTTCAATTTCTTGCACACCGAATAAGGATATTTGCATTATAATAAGAAAATATAGTAATAAATTGAATAGTCAATGCAATGCAGGACATTCCCATGCTTGTTCAACAAATATATACTAGTAAACTGGTCATAATGTATAGGAAACTGTTATAAACAGTTTCTGATCAGTGAAATGTCAATTAACGTGAAAGATTGGAATGCATGTATTATTCTGTATTTTGTAACGAGAAACTATAACAGTTTAAGTTAATAAAATATTTTTCTTCTTCTAATTAAATTCCACACGTGAACACAGAAAGCGGTATGCTTACACGTTGGTTCGCGTCCCGGAACCGTTATACCCTATACTTCCTTAGCGATATGGATTGCGTGGTCCAGTAGTGGATCATCGGACCCAGGATCAGAGGATCGTGGGCTTAAACCTTCAAAAACAGGTGTGTGCAGTGTCCTTGAGCAAGCCACTTTATTTGCATATGTTTAGCATTAGTTTCAATCAGGAAGAATCCGAGCGTTTTTTGTCTAAGTTGTAATAGTTTGTTTCACAATCGAAGTTAAATAAGTTTAAAACAAAAAGATGAAATAAAAATATGATTTTCACTGAATATAACACTTACTGTAAATATATATTTTCTTTAGAAAAGTATTCCACGAGAAACTACGTTTTTGTTTACAAGTCTGTTAAAAGTGTCTTATCTTCTCTGAATAGTTACATTTGTGACCAGTGCCTTATTCCATGAAAACAGTTTGTATGTTGTATTCTTATTTTAAATATCACATTGTTTTTGTATGAAATGACAGTTTTTATTATTTTTATAACATTCTTTCTTAAAAAAACGATCATCAAAAACAGTTTAGTTCTACTGGCTTTCAAAATATTAATGTCCAATATCTGGGATTCGAACCGACAAAGAGTGCATTTCGTGTACATGCATAGAGTAATCAGTCCTCTTTCGTATAAATGATGCCACTAGAACACATAAAAATCGTAAAAAGTGTTGAATATAAACATGTTTCAGGTTATTATGCCGTACGATACATGTGTATAATCTATAATGTAATCCATATCAACCTTATTATCACTAATTGGTAAGCTTTATCTTTGCTGGCGGGAACATATTCGATGGCTTAAAATGCAACGGCGTATTTTGCTCAGTTGAGAAAGTTACACCCGTGGTTTTTCACCACACTTCATTCCATTAGGCATAGTACCACCACTGGAAAAAAGAAGTGTTAACGTGGGGTAGTCGCATAATGTCGGTAATAAATAATCCTTGTATCTTTTTCTTTAAAAGTGCATTTTCCTTATTTTAATGCTCATTTTTTTAATGGCATTATTGGTGTATTTTAAACATTTTGAAAGCATTGTCATTTAAATTGTGAATTTAGAAAAAAAAATTGCTTGGAAATTGGGGTATTTCCACTTCGTCAACAGTGTACACAATGAACAGAAAAAAAATCTCTTATATGAAACATCACCCCTACTTTTTTCATCATATTTTGGTTGTGCAGATGTTGACAAACAGTAAAATGTTAGTTTCACTTCTTTCATTTGGGTCTCTCTACGAATGACAAGCCTTCAACATTTTATTATTCATTATAGAATAAAGAACAGAAATCACTAGTGGGGTTATACCATTAAGTCACGTAATATCTACCATGCTATGTAGTCTCACAAGTTTACTTTTTGTAAATGTATGCACGATTAGTCTCCCCTATTAAGCAAGGTCACGGTATTAGTCCAACATGTGTGTTTTTTGTAAAGATATACACTATTAGTCTTCCCTATCCAGCACACACACGCACACGCAGAAACAATGGATCAATGTTTGTAGTAGTATTGCATTATTTTAAAATGATTTTCACGTTTTTGTGAATAAAATATAATGACAAATGAGATAGAAACCACGGGATTTCGATGAGAAGTTAATGAAACAGTTGCATTATATATTACGATTAACAATGTGAAAATGAAAATAAAAGTAATGTTGCTTAGGCTATACTGTTGTATATCTGATATAACTGTAACTAAGTTATTCTTCTATAAAATAAACCATTCCGCAAAAGATATACGGTTACCAATTCCTGAGCCAGTTGTTCAAAGCTCTGTAACCTTAACACCCCGTTTAGATGAATGTTCAAATCGTGTTATGTGGTACTTAATATATTTAATGGTGACAATCTACTAGCAATGGATACTTAACTGCCATACTATTTCTATGGCGTACTGAACTTAATAAGAAAATTTTGAGTTTTTAAACATACTATCAATGAGTATATTTCACCTAATAGAGTGTTCAGCTGGCAAATCTTTGAACAATCAACTCAGCTTAGATGTCCAACCGTCGAGCACAAAATATGACATCCTATTTTGATCGATTTCAAGTAACTGTTTTGATCATTAACGCATTTTTATGCTAATCTAACCCCGGATTCTTTTATTAGACTTTCTATTTTCATTGAACAGTCAAAACTGTTTGGAGTACCCATAATTAATGAGCACGTGCATATAACCATGAACATACATAGACTTTATATATACAAATCAGTGGAATAACTAATTATAAACAATTTAATATCTTAAACAATGTTTAATACAAATCAATCTGATAGTGAAATAAAGCTATTGATCTCGGGTTTTAAAACAGTATGAATGAAACCAGGAAACGAAAACAGCTTAAAACGGTTAAATTCAAACTTAAAAGTACCTGTGAAAGGACATGTATTATTTTCTGTATGCATCTTTATGTTTACTATGTTTATGTTTAATATATATTTATATATATGGGGTTAACGCCATTTTCAACACATTTCAGATTATATATGGCATATCTAGTTTTACTGGTTGAAGAAGACCTCGAACTGAATCAGACTGAGTAGAACCATCGTCCTTCCGCAAGTAACTGGAAACTTTCTAACATGAAGTTTTTGGAGCGAGCAGGACTCGAACATACGCTCTTAGCAGTGAGAGGAGGTAAGTGATCTTGAGACGGCGCCTTAGACCACTGGCCACGGACGACCCCTAAATAATATATGTAACCATTGTTTGTATTTGTGTATTTCTTGCAAAATCTATATCTTTAGACAGAATTCAAAGACGAGTATGTTATGTATGTTACAGCCATTACAACAGCATAAACAATAATCCTTATATAGATCAATGATAACAAACACAATATATTGCAGACAGAAGAAATTGCAGTTGTCATTATCCTTGCAACGGTAGAAATTTTGGTTATTTCCGGTGTAATCAAATTGACAGTTCGTCAATTATAAAACATTTCTTCAGGTCTTTGACTTTCAACATAAAAGAGAAAAAATATTATATTTTCAGCTGAACAAACAAACCTTTATTGATATATAAAAAATTCTCGGAAATTTGAAACTATTTATTCTACCAATTAGCGTATCGATCTAATTGTTAAACTGATGAAAAATCAATGTTAGTTGACATGCAGGTATAATAAATGATCCAAAAGATGCGCTTGACTGAATATAAATCAATTTCTCAATTACAGCACTGTTTGCCAAGGAAAGGATGTTGTCATACGTCATTGGAATAATGGATTTGTGGATAAGGCCAATGAAATAGAACTCAATGTGTATTTTTGTCTGAATGAATACAGAATTGAAATTCAAAAAATAACCATAGTTGACTTACCTTTGCAATTAACTGTCAATCGTAATATTTTTGAAATTAATTTAATAATATCAGATTAATATCGTTTTGATACACAGAACTCAACCAAAAGAAGATAACACCAGAAAATTGTTTTTATTAAATCAGTTGATGGCGTGTAATGAATCATGCCACTGATGTCTCCCAGCACCGATGGTTTCAGCGGTTTTCTGTTCTCATGCAACATTGAACGAGTTCCATGATTTCAAAAAGTGAGTCAAAGCATTACGAAAGCAATTGGTTATATAGCAGTTTTGACTTGACAGAGCACAAGCAAAGCAGACAAGTGCGAGGACAACTAACGGTTATCGTCAATACATTATGATCAACAAGCTTATTTTGTAGTATGCATCTCGTAGAATGTAAATTTGTAGTATGTATTTCAGGTTGACATTGTATGAAATGACAATAATTGTTATTTTCTATATGATTTCAAATTGAGGACGAAAAAACAAAGTTTAAGATCGCCAGTGGTGATTTTGCCCTTGACCGTTCCAAAATAGTAGCCTAATTGTCTTTTAATATGATTCTTCAAAGCATTGTTTGTGTCTCGCTGTTCTGGTAGACCTTCTCTTTAAATGCTGTTCTCCTGTTAACAATGTTCGTTTTTGCATTCTGGTTGTCGGAAACGGAAGTCCAATAAGTTCGTTTAGTGTAATGAAGTCAAACCTGTCTAAAGCAGCCATTGAAAGGAAAGGGCAAAAATAACCTTTTTAAGCAGGTGGTTGCTTAATACAGATTTATTAAAATAGTAGATAGAAAATGTTGCTGTTTAATACAAGTGGTTGCTTAATAGAAATGACTTCTTCCACAGGTTTTACTGTATACTGTAACAACGAATAATTGAAAACTCACTACCGATATTGGTTTAGGATTTGTTATTTTACTATTACAGAGTGATAACAACTAACTAAACAAAACATTGCATGGCCTTAGCCTTAGTTTCGCTGTTAATTGGTTTTACACACAAATATAATAGACATTGCAGCATCGGGTGACAGTGTTACGTGGTCTGAAGCACCCGCACAAGTAATTGATTTAATAGTTTTTTTAATCAAGTTGTCGAGACAGCACAATTGTCTGAATTGATTGTTTTATCCAATATTATAAAGATGGAACGGAGAATGAGAGGTAAGATAACGTTCATTGATAAATTGTTTCAAATATAATGATAATAATAATTATGATTATAATAATAATATTGATAGTAATAATAATAACCATAATAGTAATAATAATAGTAATAATAATAATGATGATGATGATGATGATGGTGATGATGATTATGGTGATAATGATAATCATGATAATAATCAAACTTTGTTAGAAGGTTAAATAGTCTCGTCTGGTTGGTATCCACTAGTGTTGCTGATGCTATTGCCTTTATTCGTTTCTGTTAATTAATACTAATTAATTTTAGCTCGATTTCGTAGTAAACTCGTAGCTTAAATGAATCGTCCTTGATTCTGTTTCCTGGGTAGAACCAGAGTAATTGATGTTGTTTATAGACGCTATTGGGTCGAGTCTTGGATCGAACCTGATATCAGTGACTTTAGCGTCCAACGTTGTATCCATTTCACCAATATTCCGCTTATCAGTTACGTTATGTTTCTTTTTTCATTTGTATTTCTGGTAATTTGAATTCATTGTGTTTATTTAGTCCGGCCCGAAAGAAGAATATCGCTAATAACTCATGAACAGACTCGATAGAAAAGACTCGACTACTTTAAACAAAAAAGAAAGTTAACGGATCAATATATCAGATATCAACTTTATAGGTTTAGCGGATTTTGAGTACCCTTTACCCAATATTAGGTACGTTCTACCAGCAGTATTCTTGCTACTTATGGTAATATTTTTGTCTGTTTAACCCTTTTTATGTCAGTTTTTTTCCCAGCAGAATTTCTACTGATTAGGTAATTAACTTTTTCAGTATTATAATTACGGCCAGTATGTTTATCATTAGTATTGGTAGGGAGTTTTTGTTCAATATGAACCTAAGGAGAATGTGAAATTTCAATTTCCTTAATTAGAATGAAGATAAACTAAGGGATTTAGTAGGGAATAAACGAGAAGTTAATGTGTCCAACATTGCAATGCAAAAATTGATTTTACTTATATGAAATAAAAATCTGTTCACCCATCAAATCAATAGATATCCATGTAAGCGTTTTACCGTGCGAAGTTAGTATCAAAGTATTACTAACTTTATCTTCCATGCAACAAATTACATTTTTTTTAAAAAATGGTGTGCTAATGTAAATAGTTAAAAGTATAAGTAGTGTTTTAATGTTTATTATTTTAACAGATACAAATTGGTGACATTTAAATAGGTTTTACACATTTTAAAACAGATTATCATAAACGTGAGAAACAGGAAGCCGTCAGCTATTTGGAGCACGTGGTCAAATGGTAGAGCATCGGACCCAGAATCGGAGTGTCGTTAGTTCGATTCTCCGCCACGGCTACATGTATGTGTTGCTTAGTAAATTAGAACCGAAATTAAGAATATGCATATATATTGTCGTATTTTAAATAAGTGTTTGCATATTTTTTATTCTCAGAAGATAAAAAGATTTTATTTTCAAGGGTTGAGAAAAGTGTATCATATGTAGAATCTAAGATATAAGAACTTGTTTAACATCTCCGAGGTTACAGCGCCTGCCACCTGAAATAAAATAATTATAACCTGTCAATGAATGTTAACCAGTGCATTTCATATTTGACAGAATGTGATAAGAGTTTTACACTATTAAGTAATTTTTAAAAAGGCATTTGTTTATTTTGACATGTTTGACATCACAGATGTATAATTATATATATATCCGAAGTCGTATCCATGATGCATAATATGTAAGAAGTCGCATCGTGGATTTATAAGATATCAGAAGTCTTATCGCGGATGTATAAGATATAAGAAGTTGTATCGTATATATATAATATATCAGAAGTCGTATCGCGAATGTATAATATATCAGAAGTCGTATCGCGGGTGTATGAGATAAAAGAAATTGTATCGTATATGTATAATATATCAGAAGTCGTATCGCGGATGTATAATATATAAGAAGTCGTATTGTGGATGTATAAGATATAGGAAGTCGTATCGCGGATGTATAAGATATCAGAAGTTGTATCGTATATGTATAATATATCAGAAGTCGTATCGCGGATGTTTAATATATCAGAAGTCTTATCGCGGATGTTTAATATATAAAAAGTCGTATCGCGGATGTATAAGATATAAGAAGATGTATCTTATATGTATAATATATCAGAAGTTGTATCTGAATATATAATATATCAGAAGTCGTATCGCGAATGTATAATATATCAGAAGTCGTATCGCGGATGTATAAGATATAAAAAAATGTATCGTATATGTTTTTTATATCAGAAGTTGTATCACAGATGTATAATATACCAGAAGTCATATCGCGGATGTATAAGATATCAGAAGTCGTATCGCGGATGTATAAGATATCATAAGTTGTATTGTATATGTATAATATATCAGAAGTCGTATCGCAGATGTATAAGATATAAGAAGTTGTATGGTATATGTATAATATATCAAAAGTCGTATCGCTGATGTATAAGATATCAGAAGTTGTATCGTATATGTATAATATATAAGAAGTCGTATCGCAGATGTATAAGCTTTAAAAGGTCGTATCGCGTTCTCGGAACGGAATATGGACAATAAGCTGAAATAATAACGAGCGCACGGCTTTTAATAAATGATTTACTAATCAGTCGTTTTTCAAATGGTTAAAATAGTTTTGAGGATGTACATATTTTTGATAATTACAATAAAAAATGTAGGTCCAAACTAAATCAGATAGGATGAGCCCATTTTGTTACAGATATCCTACTAATAACTCTATAGACTTGATGTGTCACGATTATACAATGTCTAATGATCTTAATACCTGCATAAACATTTCTGCATAAATACAAAGTATTACCAATCTTGGATAATTTTACAAATGAGGATTTAAAATAGTTTGTTTTCTTTTGTACAATAGGAATAATATTAGAATTGTATTGCGATTTAAATAGACATACCGTCTGTCAGTTGTTAAAGGAGAACAATCGGGTATGGTATGTTTCTCGCAAGTTTGTATCACTTTCTACAGCTATCTTTATGGCGAAGTAAACGTTATGAGGTATTTCAATAGAAAGGCCATAAAAACTCTTAAATCCCTGTAGAAATGATTATTTAGATCGGATTAGTGTATAATGACAGTGGAAATGGATCGTTTAAACATTTGAATTATGGCTAACTGCATATTGAGAGTAAGAGTGGCATTCGGGACAGATATGGGTGTATTTGATAAAGTTTGGTCTCCCCATATACATCTCATTTAGCGGATATATGTGACAAAATTAAACGGGATGCTATATAAACGCGACGTTTAATGTTGGATTTATTGGTATGTTTGTGAATAACGCTACGATTCATACATAGCTCTTTTGTTTTAAACTTTTGTGTTTCACTTAACAATTTTACATCGATTGCGAAACAATCACAATCAAAGTCTTTGTTGTACTACATGACTCTCTGATGCATTTGTAACTCTGTTATGTTAAATTATGATTGTCATTTGTTATGTCATTGTAATAATAACATGCGTTGCAGCAAGGAATTATATAGAGAAATCCTTGGTAATAGTGATATTTCATTGCTACTTGATTGTTTAAGCTCGATAGCAAAGAACGCTCAATTTTTTCATAAATCAGCTCCCGAGTCTTGTGTAGAACCTGTTCTGAGTTTTTTTGTGTTGTTTTTTTTATGTTTTTAGAGGCATCGGATCGAGTTGGGAATAAAAACCGCAAGCTATAGCATAAGCGGCAAACATTCTATGATTTGTTATTATACTATTATCGTTCGTTTTAATACCAATATTTGTTATTTAAATATTATCATTTACTATCATCTTTTTTCATTTTCATATCATTTTATTATTTTGTAATGATTATAATACCATCATCATTTTCTAGTTGTTACCCATATAATTTCACCGTTTGCTATTGTCAGCTACTTAGTTACAGATATCGGCATGCTAATTTTAGTTTTCCCTTGTAATATCATCATTTGCCATTGTAATATCATCGTTTGCTATTGTAATATCATCATTTCCTATTGTAATAGTACCACTCACTATTGTAACATCAACGTTTGACATTAAGATGTCATCGTTTGCTATTGTATAGCATCGTTTGCTATTGTAATATCATCGTTTACTAGTGTAATATCATCGTTCACTATTGAAATATCATCATTTACTATTGTAATATTATCATTTATTATTGAATATCATCATTTACTATTGTAATATTATCATTTATTATTGTAATATCATCATTTACTATAATTGTAATAGCATCGTTTGCCATTAAAATATCATCGTTTACTATTGTATATCATCGTTTGCTATTGTAATCATCGTTTGCTATTATAATATTATCATTTACTATTGTTATATCATATATTGGTATTGTAATATCATCGTTTGCTATTGTAAAATTATCGTTTGCTACAGTAATATGATAAGTTGACATTTTACTATTTTTATTTGTTATTGTACGATGATACTATCCTAATTTGATATTGTAATAATATCATCACGCACTTTTGTAATATCATTATTCGACATTATATTATCTAAATTTGTAATTGTGATGTTATCACTTGATATTTAAATATCAATTTCGCCATTATTATATAATCAAAATTCATTTTTGTACATTATTATTTGCCATTATACTATCGTCATCATTTGCTTTTGTAATTTTTCTAATTTGTGTGTTGTAACAATAGTTGCTATTGTATTGTCATCCTAATTTGCTATTTTATTGTAATGTCATTATTATTTGCTATTCTATTGTTATGTCGTCAGCATTTGCTATTCTATTGTAATGTCATCATCATTTGCTAGTCTTTTGTAATGTCATCAGCATTTGCTAGTCTATTGTAATGTAATCAGCATTTTCTTGTCTATTATAATGTCATCAGTATTTGGTAGACTATTGTAATATCATCATCATTTGTTATTCGATTGTAATTGCATCATTTTTTGCTAGACTTTTGTAATGTCATCATCATTTGCTTTTATATTGTAATGTCATCATCATATGTTAGTCTATTGTAATATCATCATCATTTGTTAGTCTATTGTAATGTCATCATTATTTGCTATTCTATTGTAATGTCAGCAGCATATGCTTTTATATTGTAATGTCATCAGCATTTGCTATTCTATTGTAATGTCAGCAGCATTAACTAGTCTATTGTGATGTCATCATCATTTGCTAGTCTATTGTAATGTTGTCATTTTCTGCTGTAACTATGAGTGGCAACCTTTACTTTTTTCTCATTCCAACTTTACGCGTCTTATACGGTACAGGTCGGTCAAATATAGTAATATATAATTAGTATTTGAAATGAACCTTAGTAAGTATTTGCAGTTGTCAACAAATTTTCTTGAATATATGTAATAATCAACAAAATCTCTGACGAATGGCGCAGTTGTGCTTTTTCACACAAATGTCTTTGGCAGGAAAATGTATGATAAGTATATAAAAATGTATTCAACATCAAAGTAGTAATTGCCCATATTCTGTTATATTTAAATAGTAATAGGCGATCTAAACAGTACATGGTTACATTTCGGTATTTTAATAAGTCTGCAAAATATAAGGAACATTTATACAGAGAGAGGCTTGATGTATATCATATAAAAAACTAAAAATTACGCTATTTTTGCACTTATGCAAGACTGGAATGCGTGTCATGTGTCACTAGAAATGCTTAGGTTATTTGTAAAATGGTAAGCCTTTCTTAAACCAGACATGCTTTAAATGGGAAATGTAATTATTCATTTACTATTTATTAACCCTAGTACATTTATAAAATTGTGCTTAAATTTATAGCAGTTTACTTTTATTATGTCTTTCATAGCCTCTTCCGTAGTGTTTACCATAGTGTCTACCATAGCCTCTTCCATAGTGTCTACCATAGTGTCTACCATAGCCTCTTCCATAGTGTCTACTATAGTGTCTACCAAAGTGTCTACCAAAGTGTCTACCATAGTGTCTACCATAGTGTATATCAAAGTTTCACAGTGTCTACCATAGTGTCTACCATAATGTCTACCAAAGTGTCTACCAAAGTGTCTACCAAAGTGTCTACCATAATGTCTACCAAAGTGTGTACCATAGTGTGTACAATAGTGTCTACCATAGTGTCTACCAAAGTGTCTACCATACTGTCTACCAAAGTGTTTACCATACTGTCTACCATAGTGTCTACCATAGAGTCTATCAAAGTGTCTACCAAAGCGTCTTCCAAAGCGTCTACCATAGCGTCTACCATAGCGTCTACCAAAGCGTCTACCATAGGGTCTATCACAGTGTGTTCCAAAGTGTCTACCATACTGTCTACCAAAGTGTCTACCATACTGTCTACCATAGTGTCTACCATAGTGTCTATCATAGTGTCTATCATAGTGTCAATCATACTGTCTACCAAAGTGTCTACCATACTGTCTACCAAAGTGTCTACCATACTGTCTACCATAGTGTCTACCATAGTGTCTACCAAAGCGTCTATCATAGCGTCTACAATAGCGTCTACCAAAGCGTCTACCATAGGGTCTACCAAAGCGTTTACCATAGGGTCTACCAAAGCGTCTACCACATCGTCTACCAAAGCGTCTACCACAGCGTCTACCACAGCGTCTACCTTAGCGTCAACCATAGTGTCTACAATTGCGTCTATCATAGAATCTACCATAGCGCCTGCCAAAGCGTCTACCATGGCGTCTGCCATGGCGTCTACCATGGCGTCTACCATAGTGTCTTCCATAATGTCTAAATAGTGTCTAACAAATTGCCTACCATAGCGTCTGTCAAAGTGTCTGCCATTGCGTCTGGCATAGCGTCTACCATAGTGTCTGCCATAGTGTCTACCATAGTATCTACCAAAGTGTCTTCCATAGTGTCTACCAAAGTGCCCTCGTAACTAATACATTTAATCATTGATGGTTTAATTACATTTCGCAAATGCTTCGTTGAACACAAATCGTTAATGGCTTGAGGCTTTTACTTACTTGTATGCATTTATCGAATTGCATTACGGACTTAAATACTTGATTTTGTTCTTAAAACGTCAATATTTCCACTCACGATATCAAAACATAAATTGTGACCTTAGTTTTCATAGAATTCCGAAGTCATGACGGTACGGACTATGTAATTATTTATCAAACAGTATGCGTTCGTTTCACTTGCTCATGACAATAGCACTGGCAGTTATTTCAAAAATATAATTACTGTATGCATATTAAGATACATCTAAAAAGATAAGAAACTGATAATTAACCTTTCTATTTTTATTTTGTATTTACAGATCATAGATTGAAGACTGTGTACACAAGGTTTTGAAGAAAATGATAAGGTTACAAATATTTCATTTTACCATAAGAAGGCCAGTGTACTTTAATAATAACTTCAATAAAAGAAAACCCAAAAAAATGTGTTTGCTCTAAAGATAAATAGCGAATGATCAATAGATAAATCGCCGCTGGGTCATTTATTCACTGGAATATTTAAAAATCTATTTTAGATAAAGCGCGAACGTGTTAATTACGTTCTTTAAATATGGGTTCAATGTACATGAGTGACGTATTGTTAAACCAAGACCTAATATCAACCGGGTACCAGAAGTACTGGCCGGTGGAGACGGAGATTACGGCGTTGGATTTAACACGAAGGGAAATGAATCCGGTGGCGTTCCGAGAAAGGTAAGTCATTAACCTATATATCTATGACCGTTTAACCATACCGAGCTATAAATATTCAAAGATTTAAGTTTCACTTTTTTTATTAAGTAACTTAAATATATAATATTTGGTTTAAACATATTTTATTTCAACATGAAATGGGGTTGGGCCACAAGTTCTTTCAACATTAGGTTCGGCCCGTCCCCTGCATTTTTTTACAATGTTAACATTATATATAAAAATGACATATTTTAATATTTTTTTCTTAACCAATATTATGAGAATAAAAAACGTAGGAAAGGAAAGAAAGTAATAAATAGTAAAACAAACACATATAATTTCGTCTTTATGTCGTCCATACGCATGCGTCCTGTGTCCATATTTCGGCAACTCCCCAGTGAGAAAATCAGATTAGTAAATAAAAAAGCACAAAAATAAAAACAAAACTTTAGTGTCCTATACAGCTTAACATTTATATACAATGGGCAAAATAGTTAAATAATTCCCAAGATCAAAGTAATGTAGTACAGTTAAAAAACAAGACAGGAAAACATAAATTAGATTAGATTATGCAAAGCGTTTAGTTTCTTTGATAAAGTATTGTACCGCGTTGACTATAATAATATTGCTAACATGAGATAATATTTCTAATTACATACAAATGAATAAAAAATGCAATATATGGCACGCAGATAATATACAAACAATGGATATAATGTTAAGTTCAAATCAAATTATAAATATTAAAATATTTCAATATCTTTAAATATTTATTAAACTAGATGCAACAAAATATTGTTTTTATATATAAGTTTGTACATGCGACTACTAAAACTCTATTTTTATTACGTTGAAGTCAATACGATACAATATACTGAAATGTCATGGTTTTATTTGTTTAATTAATTTTTTGAACGTATCATTTTTAAAAAACACACACATAAATTTCATTAGTCCATGTGTCTCATTCCATTAGTTATAGTATCCATGTGTCACATAAATTCCATTA
Source organism: Panopea generosa (assembly GCA_029582155.1). Lineage (NCBI taxonomy): Eukaryota > Metazoa > Mollusca > Bivalvia > Adapedonta > Hiatellidae > Panopea > Panopea generosa. The sequence goes on from CM055900.1 coordinate 74,485,427, forward strand.
GTTATAGTATCCATATGTTTCATTCCATTAGTTATAGTATCCATGTGTCAAATTCCATTAGTTATAGTGTCCATGTGTCACATCAATTCCATTAGTTATAGTGTCCATGTGTCACTAGTTATAGTGTCCATGTGTCTCATTCCATTAGTTATAGTGTCCATGTATCACATTCCATAATTTATAGTGTCCATGTGACACATAAATTCCATTAGTTATAGTATCCATGGGTCACATAAATTCCATTAGTTAAAGTATCCATATGTTTCATTCAATTAGTTATAGTGTCCATGTGTCACATTCCATTAGTTGTAGTGTCCATGTGTCACATAAATTCCATTAGTTATAGTGTCCATGTGTCACTAGTTATAGTGTCTATGTGTCTCATTCCATTAGTTATAGTGTCCATGTATCACATTCCATAAGTTATAGTGTCCATGTGACACATAAATTCCATTAGTTATAGTATCCATGTGTCACATAAATTCCATAAGTTATAGTGTATATGTGTCACATAAATTCCATTAGTTATAGTATACATATGCCACATAAATTCCATAGTTATAGTGTCCATGTGTCACATAAATTTCATTAGTTATAGCGTCCATGTGTCACATAAATTCCATAAGTTATAGTATCAATGTGTCACATTCCATTAGTTATAGTGTCCATGTGTCACATAAATTCCATAGTTATAGTGTCCATGTGTCACATAAATTCCATTAATTATAGTGTCCATGTGTCACATAAATTTCATTAGTTAAATTGTCCATGTGTTGCATAAATTCCATTAGTTATAGTATCCATGTTTCACATTCCATTAGTTATAGTGTCCATGTGTCACATAAATTCCATTAGTTATAGTGTCCATGTGTCACATAAATTCCATTTGTTATAGTATACATGTGCCACATAAATTCCATAGTTATAGTGTCCATGTGTCACATAAATTCCATAGTTATAGTGTCCATGTGTCACATAAATTCCATTAATTATAGTGTCCATGTGTCACATAAATTTCATTAGTTAAATTGTCCATGTGTTGCATAAATTCCATTAGTTATAGTATCCATGTTTCACATTCCATTAGTTATAGTGTCCATGTGTCACATAAATTCCATTAGTTATAGTGTCCATGTGTCACATAAATTCCATTAGTTATAGTATACATGTGCCACATAAATTCCATAGTTATAGTGTCCATGTGTCACATAAATTCCATTAGTTATAGCGTTCATGTGTCACATAAATTCTATAAGTTATAGTATCAATGTGTCACATTCCATTAGTTATAGTGTCCATGTGTCACATAAATTCCATAGTTATAGTGTCCATGTGTCACATAAATTCCATGAGTTATAGTGTCCATGTGTCACATAAATTTCATTAGTTAAATTATCAATGTGTTGCATAAATTCCATTAGTTATAGTATCCATGTGTCACATTCCATTAGTTATAGTGTCCATGTGTCACATAAATTCCATTAGTTATAGTGTCCATGTGTCACATAAATTCCATTAGTTATAATGTCCATGTGTCACATAAATTCCATTAGTTATAGTGTCCATGTGTCACATAAATTCCATTTGTTATAGTGTCCATGTGTCATATAAATTCCATTAGTTATAGTATCCATGTGTCACATTCCATTAGTTATAGTGTCCATGTGTCACATAAATTCCCTTATTTATTGTATCCATGTGTCACATTCCATTAGTTATAGTGTTCATGTGTCACATAAATTCCATAGTTATAGTGTCCATGTGTCACATAAATTCCATTAGTTATAGTGTCCATGTGTCACATGAATTCCATTAGTTATAGTATCCATGTTTCACATTCCATTAGTTATAGTGTCCATGTGTCACATAAATTCCATAGTTATAGTGTCCATGTGTCACATAAATTCCATTAGTTATAGTGGCCATGTGTCACATAAATTCCATTAGTTATAGTGTCCATGTGTCTCATTCTGATTGATCGCTTAAATAATTGAAATACTGTTGAAAAAAACTAAATCTCATTAGACCAAAATCCTTTATCGTATTTGTTTTTACATGTGATTAATATTAGCACGTTTTTGTAGTGTATTCAAGGTTATAACACATACTTATGTTATCATATAATTAGTTTATTCTTCAGGTCTTGTTAATTTTCAAAAAGTTAATTAACAGACAGGTGGCTAAACATTAATTTTAAAGCTACCATTATCAGCACGTACTTTGGCTATACTCTTTGGCTATAACAATTGAAATAAAAGCAAAAATAGTTGTATTGTTATTGAAGTGCCGTTATACAAAACCATAACTTCCTATTTACCATAAAGTAACAATAAGAGAGTATCACCATGCAAGTACTTAACGATTAAAATATTGGCATACATTGTTTCTGGTGTTGTCTTTTGAGGGGTTATTGGGTCGAGCATGGGATCTCACTCTCGACCCCTTGCACGAGTGCCTAACACTCTATTCTCTTCATAGACCGCAGCGTGGTCTAGTGGTAGAGCGTCCGTCTTGCATGCGGAAGGTCGTGGTATCGATCCCCGACGGGTTCATATCAAAGACTTTAAAAATGGTACCAGAAGCTTCTCGCTTGACGCTCAGCATTTAGAGAAAAGATCTAGGTCTGGTCAGCCCAGTGTCAGTATAATGTGACTGTGTGGGGTATCATACCATGATACTCCAGTGTGACAGCGCTCAGAATACTGTCTCAAGTAGACACCGTCGCGAAATGACTGAAAAATTGATGAAAACGACGCTTAACCCATACAACAACATCTATTTGCTTCAATACCTCCTCTTGGATGTCAATTTTATTTCCGTAATTATTTTTTGTGAGAATTAAACAGGTATCACACTACTGAGTCCTGCATTCGGCACTCATTCTATTTATAGTTTAAATGGGGTTGATTGCAGACTGTATATATGTAATTTAGTTTATTGATGGAGAGTCTTCAGACCCATACACACGAATATAATTCCGTCATTTCGAAAATAATTGGCAAAGTAGCTTATGTTAAGATTTTGAACCTGGCTGTGTTGGAACTCACGTAGTTTGTATATATTAAAACAATACACATTGTCTCACCGTCGGTATAATATACTTATATCTGATATCGTATCTGATGTCTTGTGAAAGTATAATGTAAACAGAGTATACAGTTTGTTTCATTGCTAAAGCATGCCTTTGTCGAATTACTTAACTGCCAAAAATACATGATAGCATAATATGCCATATATAATTTATGTTTAACCGAAAGCACACAATAAATGAAACCAGAAGAAAATATTCACTTCAAATCAATCGTTCACATACACCGATCAATACAACGGATTCAAGTGCGTTTTTATCATTTGATCGACACTAGAGATTTAATTTAGGCTACTCCAAATGTTATTGCAGTCAACGATCGCTTCAAGTAGGGTTTTATTTTAAATCGCGCCGTTTCATATGCGAATACTTTAATATCGTGTACCTGGTTACTCTCAAGCTATAGCTTTAAATAGAATAGCTTTGTTATAATATTGCAAAAAAACAACACATTTACAGCTTTGATAGGGTAGCTGCTTTTATACAGACTAGAATTTCTCAAGTGTCGGTTGGTCATGATTATTATGTGATTACAAATTGAATACATACCTAATCCAGAAATATATTGTAGATTGATATGTTTATTTTGAACTGCATACTTTCAACAGTAAGTCAATTATGGCATGATGACATCAGTGTAGCTCGCATGCCACATTAGCATGTGCCACACATGTAAGCTATTTTGTTTATATCATGTTTTGCAACTTGAACGGTGGTTATCACACACACTCGTTATATCTAAGCGGCCTACTAGAACAGCAAGAGTTATCTTTCTTCCTGAAAAATAAATTGAACGCTGATTGGACGAAATTAAGTCGGATAACTAATCAAATTATGTATAGGCCAACATTATTAACGAAGCCGAAAACACACGACTCTATCATGCTCCAGAATAAAAACAATCAGGGGTATGGGGCAATTTCAGAATATAATATTGAAAACCTATTATTAATAAAATCGTTGAAGTATCCCCCATTCCCAGTACTATGAACACCAAACTTCTGACAGATTATGTATAGTATGATTTGATTTTACATAATTTTGTTAAACACATCACATACATGTAAGTCAACGGAAACGTGCCCTTCTCGCGTGAGAGATGTAGCATATCCTACCTCCACGACAGGGCGAGAAATAATTGTTTATAAATAATACTGTGCGGACAACACTGCAACCTTAGATCATGACGACAAAAACAGGGCTATACCTTTGGCATAAAACCCGGCTAAAAACTCTTTATATATACTACATGTATATAAACGAACATTTGCAGCGTTGGTATAAGCCCACCATTGGTTTTTGTTCTTTATTCTATAATAGTAAAAAAAGTGTGCATGCTTGTCATTTATTGAAAGACCCGAATGAAAGAAGTGAAACTTAAATTGTTTTGTTCGTCACGTTCTGTACTATCAAAACAAAATGAAAAAAATAGGGATCATGACGTCATCCAAAAGATTGTCTTTGTGTCCAATGTGTACACAGTTGGCAAAGTGAAAGTAGACGTCAGAAATAATGTATTCATACCCAAATCTCCTAGCATTATTTTTCCTTTTCTCTAAATTTATAATTCAAACATGATAATGCTTTCAAAAAGTTCAAAATACACCTGGATCATTATTGCCATTCATATAAAACAAAATGAGCATTACAGTAAGGAAAATGTATTTTTACAATCAGAGGAATCAATGATTATCTATAACCGTCATTATGTCACCTTCCGGAAGCATTTCCTGATTCTAATGATGGTACTATGCATATAATAACACATACATGCACATATGACGTATATTGTCAGTACGAAAGATTACACTAAACAATGTGAGAATTGCTTTATTTGCCCAACTCATGTTATGTTTACGTATTGTTAATGATTAACTATGGATATATTAGTATAGACCGATACTTAATAAAAATTGATCTCTCTGTCAAACACCCGACGTCAGTGTTGTCGTTTCTATATCCTTTGCAAATGTAAATGAAATGTTCACTAATGGATCGATAGGCTTTAATGACAAAACGTCCCATATAAAATTTCATTTGGTTTTCGTTTTGTAATACGAACATTAAATATTTGTTTTTGAATATCAATATATTATTGTTAAGTATTATATTATATACCAATAGTGTGAAATACAATCCTAACCTAAGAAACGGTTCACTTCAATGGAATATTGTTTTAGATTTGTTCATTTCAAGGTATTTGCAAATTCAGTTGCTGGTATATATTTGATTTCAAATTACCATACCATCTGTCCAACGTTTGATTGACGGACAGCTTTATTGATTTCAGCAACATTCATTAATGATAATAGCTGCACGCGTGAAATAAGTTTTTCATAAGTTTGGTTAAAGGTCCGTTAAAGTTATACATACATTGAAAGTATTTATCTGTTTATGACAAATTCGAATAAGAAATGTGTGAATGGAATTCGCATGTGGATATTAATTAAACGGACTCGGGCAGCTTATCACGTGGTGGACTTGGGAACATTGCCTAATACTCTGCAATATGTTCGATCTGATTAGTGCATTATTACAGTGTATGTTTAGTCAGTGAAATCTTAATATGAAACCCCTGACCGGTGAAATGAAAATTTGAAAGTATTTTTCACCCATTCATATTGAAATTCGATATAAAACCTGGACTACCTTCCATTCGTGGATACGACGATATTACATTCTTGTGAATTGTTTAAGCATTTGCCGTGCGACGAAATTAAAGGCCTAAAAACGGACTCAAGTTATTCTAATTACACTATGATTTATCTACATTATTTAGTGACAGGGAGTTATAGTGTGTTTAAAACATTATACATACTCAGTCAAAAGCGGTGTTAATCATTTTTAAATTTACTTATAGTTCAGATCTTTATCTAGATGGTATGGATTAACCGAAAAATGCGGCGATTTGAAAGCGGACTGTTTTGACTAGTGTTTCTTATTGCTTGTGTTAAATATTGTGCAGTTGAACTTGTGTATTTTTTTTTTGGTGTCTTGTACTAATGCATTTGGATGTAAATTTCATTTTTTTTAATAAAAAATAAAGTTCACCTTAATGTGTTTAACGCTAAGTGACACTTTGATAAAAAAAAATCATAACCATTGAAAGAAAATACTTTTTAATTAAGCATATTATGAATATGTCCATGCTTAAAATGGTTTATTGTATTACCGAAAGTAAGTATAAACAGTAAAATCAAGTACAAATCGATTAAAAAGATGTTCGAACGGCTATGTGGATTTATATATTTTGACCAACGGACGACTGATACCGAAATCCATACTCCTCATTGAGCGTAAAACCTTTACTAATTCCATAAAACATTTTATCCATCGAGATTTAGATAGCACACATTTTTAAGTATAAACACAAAATGGTTCTCGTCACAAACACGTCGCACAAACGACCGCCTAGTGCGGATGATCGATTGTTATTATTCCGCATGTCTATGTTAAAATATAGGTCCCAGTCATGTGGGATGGCAAACAGAGAACGCCGGAAAGCTGAGTTTAAGGACAGTGCTATGGTAGAGGTCAATACTAATGCGGAAGCGGATACTGCTAATTTAAAAGACGACAACAATGTTGAGGTTCGGATTAACAGAAAAATGAATAACTTTACAGATAAAGGTGGAGGAAAAAATCAAAATTCTGGATTTGCAAGACTTGATATGGTGAGTCATATTTAAGTTTGTTTAAGATTATGATATAGCATGCATGTACTTAATGCAAACCCGATTTAGATTTAACGAAATAAAGTTCATAAAAATAATTGTAACTCAAGTGAGATAATTGATAAATAAACCAGATTCTGATTTCAAATATCTAGTATACGATACCTAAGTATCTCTTTAGTGAATAGTGACTGGTTACTGTTCTATTCTGTAACTATTGTCAACCAAACCTCACGCAGTTGCACTAAATATATCGGGCTTCTGTTTCACTAACACTTTATTAAGTTTTAGTCTTATACTTAAAAACTTAACTTAAATTGTTATATAGATATTCTTCAGTCAATATCAATGAATCAAATTGCATTTTTTATGGTTAATGTCCAAATGTCTTATCACATGGATGTTTTATAACAGTGAGAAATAATGAAACTTGCAAGAAATGTAATATAAATACAGTAACTATAAATATTTTGTTCACTTTATCTGTGCTTGCCAAAGTGTAATTGAGAACAGACGTAGGGTATGGTAATGACTGGAACAACAATTTGGTGTAAACATAAAGTTGGCTCTTACAGAACTTAGAAATGATGACTTTGTCAAAATAACTCTTAGTGCAAGCAACGACTTTTTGAAAACTGTCTTAAAAGACAATATAGACTGTTTTTATGGAATTGTTTTTTTTATGCCTGCATTGGATGTGGCTCAAATATGGATCACGTAAATCATACTTTTTGAAGGATATTATTGCTTAACACAATGACATTTTAACCATTACTGTCTCTTACATGTTGTTACGTATGTATTTTTCATATGCATGCATACTGTTCTTTATTATACGTATATAAGAGCAGTTATGTTAAATATCTGAATAATGTTCCTATGTTAATTATATTTAGTATATTGTATTAGTTTATAAATGTATGATGTATTTATAGATATGTTTATAATTATATATATATACATTTACTTTCTTTAATATTGTAAAAATAGTATAATATTGTCTTTGTAGATATGGTAAATTTGTATTCATGTGTTGTTGTATTCATATTGAACTCTCCTATATGGAGGAAATAAAGAATATATATATATATATGCTTTATAGGTTTACGGTTTTAAATATTTAAGTATATACTTAAATTTAATACTTTTATACAGGTTTGCCTTAGAAAGTGTAAACTTAACTTAGACTTACGAAATAGATAATAAAGCATATTGGTTTAACATAAGTAACATCATTTAATCAAATAGTAATAAAGATCAGCTTGTTTTACAATAATGGGTTTAACGTCCCGTGCCCAGTTGCATAAAGAAGCTATAGTTTATCGATCTTTTAAGTTAGATTTGTTAAGTTAAATATTTACCAAAATTTATAATTTTGAAAATAATTTAAATAATCTTTCGATACGATATACAAAAGTTTCATGAATATCAAACAAATGATTTCTTCAAAATGCATTTGATATCAAAATATCATAATTTATAAATTGTATTTGCTTTTCAAAAGTTAAGATAACAGCGCTTTATGCAATTGGGCCCGGCCTTGCATACATTTGTGCTCTGTCCTAAACATATATTATACAAAATGGGAACCATTAACTGTAACATTTACCACTGTTACATATATACAGGGATTGAATACAGACAGACAGGAGGTATGTAACTCGACAAAGCAAAGCAACACGTGTGAAAGTGTTTTAAAGCAAATGTTAAACATGTCACTGTCGATCATCACCTAACAAAATCATCTCCTTGCTGTATCTTAAGTCTACACTCATCTGTCTCTTATAAACACAGGTTTTAGTTTAATATCTATTACACGGTTATATGTTTATTTTGTCTGATAACACTATCTAAATGCATAGTAATCGATGTACAGAAAGATAATACGAAGATCTGGATTTATAACTAACGTCTAAAATAGCTAAAACATTTTTGCATTGTGTCATACGTTTTACAATAAAAATTATTGCACCTCCACTAACAGCTGTTATGCAAGACCGTAGAAAGTGGACGCCAGCATTCATGTAACCCTAACTACAACCCAATGTTTTTAGAACAATACACAGACTAGAAGTATGAAAACTTTCATTTGAAGTTAATCCCCGCCTCCGCCCCTCCCCGTTCCACTTTAATTTGCATTGTGACCCATATTAATATTTTCCAGAAGACAGGGAGATTATTTTTAAGTAGAACAGAGAACTATCATTTTCCAATCACGTTTTTGAAATACGTTCGCGCAAAAGAACAGCGACGGTTAATTTTAGTGTAAAGTTTCCACAACAATGTGTCAATACTTAATCATATTTAAAAAAAAAATCAATATTTGTTTTTCTTAAGAGTTAATTATTAGAATTTTATCAAATGACGATACAACTTAACCTTACTTTACTCTCAATGTTATCTTAAAACGAGTATATTAGGAAAAATAGCTATAAATGTTTTAAAAAATAAAATTGTTTTTGAATTGGTTGAAAAGCATCTCGGTGTCATTATTGGTAAAATCTGAATGGTTTGTTATGTCAAGTCCACCAAAATGTGACAGTTTCGATATTCAAATCGGAGTGGTAACCTTGAAACGAAATCACCATTCTAAAAAAAGACATCAATGAAATTGTCATTCGGATTTTTTCTAAGATGAAATAATTTTACTACGTTTAAACCTGTATAACGAATCAAATTGAAATCAAAATAAAATCACGTGACTCATTTAATATGTCACAAAATATATTTCAATTCTAAGCAAGAAATCTTTTTTAATTTAACATGTGCGCGCAGTCCAAGTTAGGAAATCCCTTTTCAATATATTTTTGGCATGTTTAAATAGATATCCTATTGGCAATACGGAGTCTTTACGTATTTATATATGTATGCTATATTTTTTTGTATTTTTGCAATATGCCTATATATACTTAATATTAATGTTAATATATTAATAAAGCACAATTCAATATAGTCTAATTATATTAATCTAGGTAGGCTATAACTTGTAGCTTGATTACATCATGAAGAGAAAATAATAGTTCACATAAATTCTTGATAGATTAATTTCAATTCAAAATGACATCATAACATATCAATATAACTGTTTCCGTCATTAAATGTTCTGCAGATGCTATAACAAACTGTAAAAACTACAGAAGAACACTGTAGATATAACAAACTGTAAAGGCTACAGAAGACAACTGTAGATGCTATAACAAACTGTAAACGCTAAAGAAGACAACTGTATTTGTCTTAAAGTCTCCTCACCTATAACGCGGATTTTTTTTGCGATTTTGGCAGTAAAACTGCACATTTATATCAAACGTCATATATTATTGGTATTCTGTTCAATAACAGATATTGTATTTTGTGGCTCTTTAGTACAAAATCATTTAATTTTGTTGACTTTATACTAAATCGCGGCCTGTGATAAAGTCACTCATTGGACAGTATCGGGTTAAACTAAATCATTGACGAATAAAACGGAAATTGTTGACCTGTGTATTAACAGAATTCTCATAAACGTCTCACATATCAATTAATTTTGTACTGTTCTACATATATAGACATGCACTTCTGGAACACTGGATACATTACCAGTGGTTCTAAAAATGCCTTATTCCCATAGATAGTTCTCTGTTGGTCTAATAATGCAGAAAAAACATGGGGTTGACCAGGTTGCTTTAACACAATTTCGATGGTTTGATGGCACCCTTTCATTTTTGACAATTCTGCCCATTTGTTGCAGTGTATCACCACCTTTAAACTGTTATAGCATCATCAAACAGTTCCCAATGTCACCCAAACTTTGCAGAAATCATGAAAATGTTCCAATGTTTCCGTATGCACAAACAAATATGACATTTTATGCATTTTTAACAAAGAAATTGCCCAACCGCTTTACACAGCACTAATTTCTTAGTCGTAAGAATCTTGCTGTCGTCATGTAAGGGAGGTAATTTTTCAGTGAGACCTAAACAAGATAAACTTCAATGAGGGCATCAACCATTATCTTAGAATGGGACCTTGTTTAATTTAATGAACAGAAAAGTACAGGTGATGCATCTTTAATATATGAAACACGGTGAAACAGTTTGCAATCAGCATGAAGCCGCTTCTTTTTATCGAAATTAACAACTTTTTGAAACTTCTGATACACGATTAACTACTGATATATTAACCTATGGCACATGCCACACGTTTACCTTGCACATTTGCGACACCGGTGCCGCCATGATGTTGCACAGATGCTTTACCAGACTGTGTTCTAATATATGACTTTATACGACAATACGACATTCCGATTGTAGTATGATGAATATTTGGTTCAGCACTAAGAAAATCATCAGCACTTGTATAGAAAAGATAATTGGCTGTATTAAAACAGCCGTACCGTAGTTGAGCGCGTGGTCCAGTGACAGAGTACAGGATCAAAGATCGGAGAGAGTGTAATGGGTTCGATCCTTCGCCGCGGCTATGAGTGGTGTCCTTGATCAAGGCACCGTACCCGCATACGCTTTGTATTGGTTCTACCCAGAGATACTTCGAGCGTGATTTGTCTAAGTTGTAAGAACTTGTTTCACAATCGATGTAAAATAAATAAGTTTAAAACAAATCTCATCTCACATTCGGAAGATCGTGAATTCGGTTCTATGCTGCATCATGCCAAAGACTTGAAAAATAGTACTAGAAGCTTCCGCGCTTGGCGCACAGAATTTAGAGGACAGTTCTAGTTCTGGTCGTCCCGCTGTCCGTGTAATGTGACTGGGTGGTGCATAATACCATGTGTCTGCGGCATGGTACTCCAGTGCCAGTGTGGTAGCGCTTGGAATAATGTCTCAAGTAAACACCGTCGCGATATAACTGAACAATTGTTGAAAGCGACGCTATGCACCCTACAACATACAGCATAAAACATACTACCGTACTTCAGATACCGATCAATGTAAAGGTTTTCAAATGAAAGTATTAGCTTTTATTATTATTCCTACACGTTTATTGAAAAGTGTTTTAAGTGGTTTTAAAGGTAATTTATAATAATAAATTGAATTAATTTGTTTTTAACTTAAACACACTATTGTATTTAAGTTGACGTAACGGGTATACGCATTTTAAAATCATAAAGTGTTTTTTGTTAAGTCAATATCAATACAACGTGAGTATTGTACAAACTAAAGCAAATTTCATTTTGTAAACTGAGTCTATACAAACGTTATGATTACAAGCAATTTTAATTAGTAAAATGTTCATTAATACGTTTTTGATCTGCAGTAAATATCGTTGTACAAATACACAAACATATACCAATCATTTCTTATCAACGGCAGCTTTGAAATTGAAATGAAATTGGAAAATCTGATTAGAAAGTTAATGATATTAAAGATTTATGTATTGTACTAATTTACGTTTAAAGCAGATTTTGTTTGGATTTAATATCAATACACGAACTCAAGACATTATTTGTGTAATACGCTAATGTTATATGCAATAATGTATAACTTATACCTTGGGTTGGATCTGGGACTTTCCTGTATTTTAGATTCGGTTTAGTTTACTTATTTATTTTTACCTCGATTGTGAAACAAGTTCTCACAACTTTGACAAATCAAACTCGAATTCTTCCTGGGTAGAACCAGTGCTAACCATATGCGGAAAATGTGTCTTGCTCAAGGACACTACACAGAGTCGTGATGGAGACCGAACCCATGACCCTCCGATCATAGGTTTAGTTCTCTGCCATTGGACCGCGCGCTCCACTAGGGGTAAATAGACCTTATTCAGGAGATGTCAGGTTCTGTGGTAAACTATTTTATCAGACACTTTTGCGGCCTTGAAAAGTGTTGAAAAGTGGCCGAGTACTTGACTCCGTGTCGTTAGTATTTCTGAATCCTTAGAACCACTCCATTATGGAACCATGGGGCCCGTTCAGCACTGCACGAAAATGACATTCTGGGGCTAGTAGACGTGGAGGGTGTTGATTGTTTCATGACCCCTCGTGAACATACTCAATAAAAACAGAGTCGGTTATTTTCCTTTTCTTGGACGTGTTCTGTGTTATCGACGAACCCTTTATTATGGCATTTACGCACAGGCACAGCCGCAGTAAAAGCACAATAGAAATATTTACTACCAATCGTGTTCCTAGGCATAATCCTATACACCCGGGCGTATTACTCAGAGTTGAATGTAGAAAATAAAAAAGGTTAAAATGCGTATGAGGTTCGTGCTTTAGGAAATAGAAAAAACGTATATTTTCGGGCAATTTGAATGGCTTCACAGTCCGTGTCAACGTACTTAATATACTGATTTGCAGTTCTATTTAAGAAACAAATCTCAGGGGAGGACCCCCAACCAAGACAGTATGAGGGGGACAACCCCCTCCCATACCCTCCCCCGGGTGTATACTAAAATACCATCTAGGAACGCCACTGACTACAACTTCAACATTATATTGTTAAATTTGAATATTTTGGACACTTGCAATGCAATGATGTTACACTTCATAAAAAGCAAACTTGTTAGGTATACGTATTCCTCGATGGTCAGAAAACATCAACTATAGTAAATGAAGGTTTGGCTACTGTAGTAGTAAACCATAAATTGAAAAACAAACAATTCTCTGATAACAATACAAATCTAACGTGTCAAAATAGTTCAGAATTAAATGAATAAACATTGAACGGAGTGTTTAATTGTTTTAACCTTCCCATGATTCGCATCAACATACGAGGTAAATAATTCTAAAGAGTTAAATATCGATCACCCACAGAACCTTTTAACGAATTTCAAAGAGTCCACTTGAGATACCTACAACAAAAAGATATAGATTATTAACCTAACAAAGTGTGAAGGTCTCATAGAATATGTGGTATTGAAGTTGAAAACAGTTGAGGAAGGAAACAAAATGAAAAGGAGTCATATAATGACGCCACAGGATGTGTTAAACAAATTTATTATAACAATCAAGCCAGTGTAATAACAATTATGAAACAAAACGTGAGTAACTAGTTTATCTAATGCTGGCGTATTTATTAAACAAGACATGTGTGACAGTCTCATTGTTAACCTTTGACTGCTATGATAAAATAAAGTTATATTTATTGTAAAACACTTTAAATTCACGTAAACTTAATTTTGTTATTATCTAAAGTATGTCACATTTATTTATTCGCGAAATGTTGAATTCGCGACGTTCGAAAAGTGATATGCAGTGTTTTTATGTGTAGCGTAAACGTCACCATGGTTTGGTGACATTCCTCTTAGCTAACCCCACTGGATTGCGTCTCGTGCAGTGAGGGGAATGTCACAAAACTATGGTATAATTTCGCTACACTTTAAAACACGCGAACATCAGTAATCTATCAAAAACAGTTTGGTTATATTTCTCTTTGCTGATCAACCCGTGTAAATCCGGCTAAGAATAGAATCACTGTCGATCTCTGCAGAGGGGTAGGAATCCTCCGAATGGGTGTCATTTTCTTTTTATCATTTTTTGTCATATTCACTATTGTGGTTAAATACCAACCCCTGTGTAGTTCCAGGGAGCCATTTGAGTGATTGCAAGAATATGATCACTGTGGCTCATGCATGACGCAAAGAAGCGACAATTTGAGTAATATAATATAATTTGCTTAATCTCTGCAGTTCTGTAGGTATCAAGGTTCTAGGTTGATTCTGCATATTCATTTGTTGATGTATTTTTTTAATCTGTATGTTAATTTGTTGTTTGTGTACATGTAGAGCGAACCTGGAATCTTCATTCCTGTTAGCGTCAAATAACATATAATGTGTTGGTACGCCGGAAAACCCCATTCATTCATTCATTCATTATTTGCTAATCCGAATCTACAGCGTCTCGTGCAGTTAGAAAGAGAGAAATGTGACACATACGCAACACGTATTTTATAACTTACAGTCTGCACGTATAACGGCTTCATTATTATAGTCTGTCATTTAAGATAATTTAATAATTATTATAAAATAGAGCGACTTTAACAATTCATCATAACTATTTTTTTTTATAATCTATCCAATTGTTCGAGTCCATACTTGCAAAACACATGCCTTGTAAAATAAATGCTGTAATACAGTCTAGCCAAACAAACGCTGTATCACAGTCTAGCCAAACAAACGCTGTATCACAGTCTAGCCAAACAAACCTGTATAACAGTCTTGCCAAACAAACGCCGTATCACAGTGTAGCCAAACAAACCTGTTTCACAGTCTAGTCAAATAAATCTGTATCACAGTCTAGCCAAACAAACGCTGTGTCACAGTCTAGCCAAACAAACGCTGTATCACAGTCTAGCCAAACAAACATGTATCACAGTCTAGCCAAACAAACGTTGTATCACAGTCTAACACCAAACAAACACTGTGTCACAGTCTAGCCAAACAAACGATGTATCACAGTCTAGCCAGAGGTGCAATGTTAAAAAGAAAACATGTGTCATGCAAGAAACGTATCAATGACTAGAATTAATCAAAGTTGGATTCACTGTGTAGTCGATACGGTGTTGCATAAAAGAAAATAGGACTTCTGTAAGAAACTCATTATTACAGCCTATCAAATATCGTCATAGTTATAGAAAAAAAAGACTTTTGTAATAAATCATTTTTAACGGTTTCGGTCCATAGAAATCATAATAACAGGACCTCAAAAACAAATACACATCTCATAATAATTCAATCTAATCAGTCTTTCTATAGATCGAACTAAAAACATGCCAAGTGTAACTCATTAATTAATTCTTCTCATTTTTTCCTATAATGACAAAATAAAATTTGAAAAAAAAAATATTATTGCCTATTAGATAAAAATAAGATTTGTTTAACAAAATACATTTTTTCTGTCTGGCTAAAATGTAAATATTTTCGTTGAAATTGGTATTTACTTTATTTTGGACATTGCACTATATCACAAACTGCATTATCGGGATGTAGTTGCGATATAATCCTGTGACCCAACTTCATGTGTCAGAACGCCGGTGGGGGTAGTCGATATTGTCAACCCTTGACGTCATAGCTTGCCTTGAGAAGGCCATTTATTAGGCTATATATAGTATGTACGCTAGTATGTAGCCTATACCTGTTTCTCCCACGGACAAGGGTGATTGGTGCGATGTGTTAACATATATGTTGTCATACGAGTATTAACACTATGATCTTTCTAGAAATATTGAATGAACACATGAGCAAAATGTATATGAAAATACAACAACTTCAGATCTAACAACACTGTTTGAAAATACAACAACTTCAGGTCTAACTACACTGTATGAAAATACAACAACTTCAGGTCTAGCTATACTGTACAAAAATACAACAACTTCAGGTCTAGCTACACTGTACAAAAATACAACAACTTCAGGTCTAACTACACTGTTTGAAAATACAACAACTTCAGGTCTAACTACACTGTATGAAAATAAAACAACTTCAGGTCTAGCTACACTGTATGAAAATACAACAACTTCAGGTCTAGCTACACTGTATGAAAATACAACAACTTCAGGTCTAACTACACTGTTTGAAAATACAACAACTTCAGGTCTAGCTACAATGTACGAAAATACAACAACTTCAGGTCTAGCTACACTGTTTGAAAATACAACAACTTCAGGTCTAACTACACTGTTGGAAAATACAACAACTTCAGGTCTAGCTACACTGTACGAAAATACAACAACTTCAGGTCTAACTACACTGTTTGAAAATACAACAACTTCAGGTCTAGCTACACTGTATGAAAATACAACAACTTCAGGTCTAACTACACTGTATGAAAATACAACAACTTCAGGTCTAACTACACTGTTTGAAAATACAACAACTTCAGGTCTAACTACACTGTTGGAAAATACAACAACTTCAGGTCTAGCTACACTGTACGAAAATACAACAACTTCAGGTCTAACTACACTGTTTGAAAATACAACAACTTCAGGTCTAGCTACACTGTATGAAAATACAACAACTTCAGGTCTAACTACACTGTTTGAAAATACAACAACTTCAGGTCTAACTACACTGTATGAAAATACAACAACTTCAGGTCTAGCTACACTGTATGAAAATACAACAACTTCAGGTCTAACTTCACTGTTGTCATTTCTTCTATTGTGTTTGTACTGTTATTATCATACCTTTTCATGTATTTTGATTTTGGTTAATGAAGATGTGGTGAATGTATTCATAGAGGGATTCGCTTATTGTTGGCAGGAAAATATTTTCTTCTTTTATTTTTCTTTTACCATATTGGTTATGGTTAAGTGTGTGACATACCTCGTACATTCGCATATATTACAAGGTGTGTATTTGCAGCTAAGAAATTATATATACTGAAAACCAAAAGTTTAGACATTAAAAATACATGGAAAATCCCATAGGGTACATTTATAGCCGAATGTGTGCCTGGATATTGAACACGCAGTCTGAAATTGAATGATCATGTCCAACTATTTTTATTATTCGTTTGCACTAAGTTTATGTATTCAAAACAGACATAATGTCTGTCTGTATGCCTGTCTGCCTGTCTACCCGTCTGACTTTCAAACTCTCAGACTGTCGCTCAGGCGTGTCTTTATATCTCTATCTATCACCAAACCCACCTCCTCTACAAGCAATAGTGAATTTCTCGTACAGCGCAACGGGTTAGGAATGGATTTCTTTTAAATATCTCACAATATGAACACTAGTTATTGTTTGCATTTCTTATACGATGATAACCCTTACCACTTTATTGGTAAAATTTTGTAAATGTATAAATTCTTTCCGAAACAGTGTATTGTAACTCGTTCGTGTGCAGTTCAAAAGTTCAAACATACTAGAAAAGGGCGAACATGCGCTTAAAGTCTCCCGGCCCAAAATACGTATTGATTAAATAATCAACCAAGTATTACTTACAGGGGAACGCTTTTACAGAGAAAATATTCCTAACAGTTTAGCAGACGGACAACGTCAAAATGTCTACATGTCGTCTGGATTAAGTGATTAAGTATGTAATATATGTCAAATGTGTGGATTCTCACTAGGCCATGGTCATCAATGTTTGAGTTTTCTAAGAAAATCAAAGCCGATTCTTTGTTTATAGATATGATCAAAGGAATATTTAATTTTCAAAATACTTAGATAAATTCAGGTATTGAATGAGGTCATGTAGATAACCCACTCATAATCAAAGGGAAACAACTCGATAAGTTTTACAGTAGCATCTGCATATGAAACGGTTGCTAGTTGGTCGTATCGAATATTTATCTAAATCGTACGTTTAGGTGATATAAATAAGTAATTCTAAAGTAGACATACAGTTTACTTAAAAAGTATTGATTAACCTTAGTAATCTAGGCGGCTAGCATATACAGCCTGTATTACATGATTGTTATCGCCATTGGCACAATATTTCAATTTGACATTAGATGCATTATTAACCGTTTGTTGCAGTCTTTTAGCCGATAAGCAAAGACATCTGGTTAGATATACATATTCTTAAGGAGAATAAACTGCTTATAACCTCAGTCCAGCATCGCGCTGTCAGACTGTCATCTAACTTTGTATCTGCACTGCTAATCACTTAAACGAAACACTTTGTTATAGTGAATTTTACCCATTGGTTATTTTTTTTTTTTCATATTTACAATACAATATATTAATACTTGAAATAAAGCGATGCATATACAGTAACTTAGATACATATAGTACAGAGACGTATAACATATACAATGTATGTATGATATAAATAAAACAATAGCTTTACAAAACAATGAATTAAAAATATTTGATGACCAATGGTCAATAGCCAAACATCTATAATGTATCCCTAATCACTAAAAAGACGAGGGAAGCAGGGTGTTGCTAAAATATCAGATAGTCCAATGTATAAAACATGTTATGGAAGAGCTTTATATCTTCTAGCTGGACATTTTGACGCGTGCAAGAACAACCCCGTCCCTTTATTTTTTTATTAAATTCAAGAAATTTATTAACTGGTAACACCAAATCATGTTTAATTTGTGAGAGTGTTGTGTTTGAGTAGTGTGTAGTGTTTTCAGTATCATGTTAATGTGACGTGTGCTGTGGGATGGTCCTCCCCGACCCGCAACACGGGAGAATAAATGGCTTGCCAAACGGTAACTTAAAACAAATCTTATATTATGATTTTTTTTTTATAGGCAAAGATTTTGATGTAAATAAAGATGTATAAAACTGCCTATGTGTGTTACTATAACATGTTTTATTTCTACAATCACAAAATAGCAAACACAATCAAAGTGTGCTCACCATTTGTTTAATTAACTTCGTCACCCTGCTATTTCGCCCAACCTTTATCCACACACTAATATATAAGTTATGTCGTAAATCAATCGCTTGATTACGTACCGAATTAAATTTGTCGTCCTGCTAGGTATGTCATACAGCCCTGCTCTACGCAGACT